>VZRX01006201.1:340802-352044 GCA_013398075.1 Notiomystis cincta
TCACACCGGCCGCCTGCGGCTCTCCCGGCCGCGGCTTCTGCTCCGCGGCCCCGCTCCTCTCCTGTCCTGTCCTACCCGCTCCCTTCTGCCGTAACTGCTGCATACCCTTAAGCATTCTAAGGTTTCAAAGCTTTTCAAAGGTATTTAGGCATAGAACTCATTTACTAAAGTCAGACTAATTCTCTGTAGCTCTAAGCCTTAATTCTGTGCAAACTGTCGTCTTCCAGCTCCAGTTAGAGCTAATCTGATTATTTGGCACAAACAACTCGTTTGTGTCACTTTCTCCAGTCGGCTTCTTTGTGCTTCCTTTCCCTGGCTCTCTCTGTATGTATTGGCTTCTTCTTTCCTTCATGTCAGATTACATAGTTCAAATTGATCCCCACTTGTAGCTTACTGCTGAGACTCCACTTGGTACCTCATTTCACATTTAATTTATTTTTAAAGTAGATGCTATAAAATCGAGGTGGGCAATTGGGATCTAATTTGGGTAATCAAACTAAGCTGATATTGCCATCAGCTGACCATTTACTTACAGAGACCATGAGAAACTCTTCCAGTTCATAAACTGGCCAAGTTTAGTAAAGACAATTTTGCTGCACCTGGCAAGGCCACCACCTCACTCCCTCACATGTCTCTCTGGAAAGATACTTCAACCTCACAGGAGGAAAATGTCCTCTATAAAGTTGTTTAGGACTGATTAAGCAAAGCTCCTCAGTTCCTCCTGCAGAGAGAAAGGGTCAGGTGCTAACTCAGGGTTGGCACATCTGGAGCTGCATTTGCAGTGATGAATGCAGTTCTTAACCACAAAGCCACCCTCAGTAAATCACTGTAGAGTCAGTCATACAACCTAGTAGTCCCTAACTTCCCTTATTTTCGTCAACTGAATAGCCAAAATGGAAATGGAAAAAGCAACAATATCTTTTTTTGCCCTTCCTGCCAGTTGTATCTGCTATGTCAGAGAATCTCTCCGAAATTCTTTCATACAAACTGTTTTCCAGATCTGCCAGGTTGGAAACTGGACTGCAAAAGGGAAGGATGTGGGAGGCAAAAGGCACAGATGTTTTTCCTGAGGAAGCTTAATTAATTGTTTTTATAACACATGAATGATGTTAAATGCTTTGGAAGTGCCAAGTTTTTTTATCATTTACTACCACAAACAGTCATGGAGAACAAGAAATAGCATGACCACTGTACTCAGTGCATTGATTGTAGGTTATGATTTGAGTGTTCTGTAGCTTTTTCTTTCAACAGATAATCACAGACCACAGAATACTACAGTGGAAAGCTCTTCTAGTGCCAATAAAGAATGTTTGGGGAGACTAGGAAAAAAAATGTTTAAGTTCTGCCCCCTCTAATATGTTTCTATGGTATAGGAACCACAGCCTGCCTTTTAGCTATTCATGTCCATGCTGCTTTTATTCTGTTCTGAAAACGTCTTGGTTCCATTAGAAAGCATTGCTCCCAGGTGAAATAGATGAATACAAGGGATGAGTTGGCAATTAAACGTTGCTTTTCTTCCTCCAGCTTCTACACAGGGTTTGTCTTTACTAGCAGTCCCAGCTAGAGGACTGCAGTGCCATCTCTCTCTCTGAGCAGTGTTTGCAGCATCATTTAACCTGCCTTGGCCATGGGACAAAGTTGTTGTCAGGATGAATTATGTTGGTGTATGCTGAGCAGGCAATCATTGCAGCAATTGTGCATCCCAGCATCTCTTTTAGGTGCCTTCAAACAGTTGCCCCAAAGCCATTTTGCTGTGGTCATCCAGTCTCAGTAACACCTTGCTGAAAGGAGGTGAAATCCCATTAGCTGATACCCTCTGGGCTATGTGATTGGAATGCTGCAGTTCTCTAGGATGCCAAAACAACTGACTCCTGCAGAAACAGCAGCTGGATTGCAGTGGAACATGGGTGAGATAAACAGGTTTAGCTGGCATAGCTTGTGAGCAGCCTTTGCTGAGGAGAACGTGAGGCAGCTCGTAACACATCGCTGTGTTCTAGGAACAAACACGCGTGGCTGCAGCCAGCACTCGTGACCACCTCCAGTTACCAGCCTCAGCAGGGGCAAAACTTCAGTGTTTTAAATAGCAAAGAAGAGATTTCCCAAAGCAAGCTGGGAGCTTTCCTGGGAATCTTGCTCAGGAAGCTCAGCTCTAGAGATGGTGAGGTTAAATAAGTTGAAAACTGTGTGACCACAGAACTGCAAAGACAGTCTTGATGTGTTAGGTCTGTCCACTGCAGAAAGTCATAGATTTTTGTTCATATAAGCACTTAAGCCAAAATTATTTAGAAAGTGTCTTAGTCAGCCTTAGCTTGCAGGTTGTATGTGGTAATGATCTGCCTAACAGGATGTGTTAGGAAAATTATGTTAGGAAAACATAGGATGAAGAAGATTACAATTCCAGCTAGTCCTGTGAATTAAAATTCAATAAACCTGTACAGATACTTGTGGGCAGTGCATGACATCATGCAAACAGAGTTTAAAACAAAATATTTTTCTTCTTCTGTATAACAGTTTCCTAGTTTGTTTTTACCCTCCAGGTCACTAACTTAGGGGTTAACAGGAGGCAAACAGAAAGGGAAGGGTACAACACATAGGAACACAAACCCAGCACATCCTTTCCCTTTGTCTCTCACAAGATGAAGATTTTCCCATACAGTCACAAACTCCAATAGGAAATGAACTGTGCTTCAGAGACTTAAGAAAGTTCAAAGCTACTAAAGCACAGCTCAGCTCAGTGAGCCAGTGCTTACAAAGAACACATGCTACCAGTTACACACTTGGAGACTAATTTACAGTAGTGCTGAGTGCTCACAATGCCAGCTGCAGCCAAGTGGAATGGGAGGAGATCAGCACATCAGAAGATCAGGCTCTTTGATTTGAAGATTATCCCGAGGCACAGAAAGCCTACCAGTGGGATGAAAGGATGGAAGACAATGACTGTCAGTAAGAGTCAAGCATTTGGGGAAAACAAGTTGAAGCCAACAAAATAATCTGATCTGTGTCCCACTCCTCAGAAAGGCATAAAACTTATCACTGTAAGAGTCTGTGGGTAAGAAATATCTGTGGAGAGGAAAAAAAGTGGTAAGTGTTGCAGTAGCATTTCAGAGCTGGGTTTTTAAGGTGACAGCTGGACAGGTGCTTGATGGGTGTACCTAAGGGAAGGCTTTTGTGTTCTCCAGCTGGTAGAAACCATCTCTGCAAATGGTTGGTGTAGGAATTCTTGTAATCCTACAGAAGATAAAGCACAAGCAGATACCCACTTACACAGCTGTTGTCTGCCCAGCTGTTCAGCAATTTCCAAATCTGCATAAATATAATAAATCATATTCTAATACAAAGTATATTCTCTCTAGTACCCATAAATATGACAGTTTATTGCAGAATCTTGATTCAAAGGTATTTCTATGTCTTCATTTAGTAGTTGCCTCACCCACTGACAGCTACAGCTCTACCAAGATGGTCCTAATGATATTCATAATGTAGTTAAATACTAAAAGTATGTCATCCTCTACTCTTTCCCCTTTCCAACCAAAAAGGAAATGTGACTAAATCTTTGTGGTTTTGGTAACCATAGAGGAGGAATTGAGTATATGTATATTAAACACCAGCAAACTATTACAAGTATAAGTGCTTTGAGTTTGTAAATTAGCCTATTCCCACTTGTGTCAAACTGCAGGCTCTGGATTGGATTAATGATCTCCACAAACATGTGAAAATGAAGCAGAACATTTCAAATTGTTTTGTCAGGCTGGAAAGATTCAATGCTGACCTTGTTTTTCACTTTTCCCTTCCTCATCCTCAAGACTATGTAACAGTAGAAAAGGTCTTCACCTGTGCCCTCCTGCTGTTTCTCTATTGTGATCAAGTTTTTCTGCTTCTGGAAATGCAGAGAGAGCCTGAGTAAACTGGACCACACCAGTATGAGCAGGCTCGTTCTGCTGGATGTAAAACATAGAACTGGGAGAGAGCCCTACTTTGTAGCTCATCCAATATTTTTAAGATAAAAATGTCTCCACCTGTCCTATCACTTAATAGCAAAAGGTGAAATATACACATCTGGAAAGCAGGATTCTACCAGAACCTGTGAGAATCATTGGACATCCACATGAAGCTTTTCTGTTCTCTTTTCTTTTTTTTTTTCTTCTTTTCTTTCTGTGTGACCCACACCATAAATCTTCCAAGCAGTAAAATCCCAAAGCCACCCTGATTGCCTGCATTCAGGAGGCAACTGCAATGTACTGCAGAGGGAGAAAAAGCACAAGTTAATACAGTCTTAAATGCCTTTAGATAAGTAGAGGCTTTCATCTGGCTAAAGAAATAGATGGAGACAAGGTTTTTAACCTGGGAGAACAACTCCAAGATAAAAGCTTTCCCTTGGAGACTGGACACAGAGAAATACAAGGTGATTCCAAAAGGCAAATAGGATATCCAGAAGAGGCTTAGAGGACAGCAAGTGGAAAGGAGGTGCCATTTTCTAGTTCTTCAGGAAAGATAATCTTTCATGGCTCCCCAGCCACTGAATGCCAAATACTGTGATAAGTACATAGCTGGTATGCTAAAACCCCAATTAAATTGTTTATCTCGTCACACCAGTGGCAAGTCAAGTCTCACACATTGCAGTAACACATTTTGAAAGAACAACATTTATGGGTCTTTGTAGAGAGGAGATGGATATAAATGTATATAATTTATTTGCTGTGTTACACATTAATGCTTGTTATCAGTTGTTACCAGAGCTGAGCAATTTGTGAATATGTTATTTTAAGCCACCCCCTGCTGCAGTCTGTAGATGCCTTGAGTTTTGCCTATATTTATGCAATTAAGCACCATTTAAGTTTCCACTGCCAGGGGTGATTTCTGTGGTAATGTGTTGTGAGCTTCTCTCCAGGACAGGCTTTCAATAACACAGATCCCAATAAAGCTTTAGTGTAAACACACTGTTGAACCTTGAGGATGAAATGCACAAGATTTGAGCACTGAAAATAAAGACAAGTTGGGTATCTGTCTTCTTGTTTTTTCTTGGCTGGCTGAGCAAGCTTTGCTGAAGAGGAAATGATCTTGCTATGAATTTAATCAGCACTGCATTTAGTGTGCCCTGAGTTTTACATCTTTCCATATTTTCTCTGGCTATAACTGTTTTCCAACAGCTGTTAGTGAAAACTGCAAGAAAAAACTATTTTCTGATAGTCTCTTAAATATACACACACAAATCTGCATATAGCTTCCCATAGGCTTTGACAAAATTTGGATAAGATGGACTATAGGTCCTACATGATCTCAATGATCCTTGTAAGAAATTGAAGGAAGAGGAATAATTAGGAAATAAACATAAGTGAAGATACTTAGAATTAACAGCTTTCTGTAGGACAAAGGAGAACTTCATAGTAGTGCCATTAAAGTTTGGGTGTGGTTGGTGTTTTAGGTGGATCATAAAGCTGTGTGCAAACCCTTGTGCAAAGCTCCCTTCGAGGCCCACAGGGGATGTTTAATCTCATTTAATCATAACAGTCACATTGTGCAGAGGACCTAGTCAGCAAACTGATAAAAGACATTGAGATTGCACTTGCTTGGCATGAAATATAAGAAGTAAATGTCTAAATACTGTTATGTCTGAGCAGACTGAAGGTAACACACTTTACTCTGTGCATGCAGGCTCGCAGCTGCAGTCCCTGTAAGCCTGGTCCACCTTGCCCAGTAGCTCAGACTGCAGCTGAAACTCGAGAAAACCAAACAAACTCAAGAAAAGTCATGTCTTTTTAAACACCAGTCACATTAAGCAACTTAAGGAAAGCATTTTAACTGATTCATTTAAAAAAGAAATATGAGAAATTTATGCTTTTCCTCAGCTGGTGTGCAGGGAAAATACCAGATCAGATGGATCAGGTAAAAAGTTTTACCAATTGTAGTGGACACAAAGTATTTGCAGAATTTGTTTGTTTTAAAGTACAGTAATTAGACCTGTTGTAGCCATGACAATGTGTATGTGTTTTGAGGTACTGTACTGTCATCTTTCAGGGAAGAAGTTCATGGCTTGCAAAAGAAAAAAAATCAACAAGGACTCTACCCCTCATTCCTGAGCAAGTATAGCTGCTTTCTGGGTGACTTGGATTGGCATATTTATAGAAGGGTAGGCCTTCACTCTCTGAATAACCAGATTATAAAACAGTAGGCAGTGCTGAGGGCAAGAAATCAAACTCCACGTTCTGATGCAATATGGCAATTCCTAGAGCACTACCAGTGGTTCATTTCCATACAAAGTCCTTCAAACAGCAAGATAAGGATTTCAGCCTCCCTCAGATATCTCTGTCAACAGAATTTGCATTGCATGCAATATTTATTACATCCTTCAGGCATTCCACATGACTGGTCTCACACTGGCATCTGCACATGCCCAGGTGCATGTCATATTCCCTGACAGGTTATGAAGGAACCCCTTGGCAAAAGAGCTCCAAGAGGCAGCCATGGAACTAAGTATCAAAATTTTCAGTTGGGATTACACTGAGACTGTAAGGTGTTATGAATTAGTGCTGTGAGAATACCTGTTCAAGGCAAAAATTAAGGCACAGCAGGCATTCCCCATTAAAGAAACAGTCTGGCACACGGATAGCTAATTGATTGTTATTGTTTAGTATGTTTGCAGAATGGAGCATAAGGAAACAATTAAGCCTGCATGCTGCTTATAAACTGTAAAATGATTTTTGAAAATCTTGTTTGATGAAAAATAAGAGCAGCTTCCAGCCTGCTAAGTAGGCAATGCAGTTTTCTTCTGATGTTATGTCACTTACACAGCATTAAGATCAGAATGCACACTCTTCTCCTGCTTTTATTGTCAATTATCTTCTCTTTAATGAAACTGCATGTTTTAGAGGCAGAAAACAATCCCTTACTTCCAAAAAAGTGAACTGAGCAGGAACTGTTTACTTTGGAGTGTTTAGTACCCTCAGACCGACTTTGCTTCCCTTCAAACAAAGAGCTGGATTTTAGTCTATTCCCTGAGTAGCATTTCCTATTCAAATATGTGTTAGGTAGCATTTTCCCCCTCAGTTATTGGCAAGTATGCAAACCAAATACTAGAAAAAATGTAGTCTTCATTTCACTATAGCAAGCATACACATTTAGGGGTTTAGCACATTTAGGGGTTTAGTTCCTCTTTGAAATAAGGAACCCCCAGCCAAACTCTAGATGAAGGGGGAAAAAAGGAGATAAAAAGCAGTTTTCTCCCCTGCCAGCATGCTAAGCAGAGAATTCACCCATGATTTCTAGCAAATATTTTCAGTGAGAGCAAGATGAGGTCTTTATGAACTGAGAGGTAAAGACAAAATATGCTCCCCTAACTGAGCTCTGGAAATAAAATATCTTCCCTATTGGTAAGTTTTGAGGGGGGATTGTGTCTTTTTCCACTTGTTTGGCATGAACTCTATTTGTATATAACCAGACTGTGGACATACCTTCATCCCATGTATTTTATATGCTTACATGTAGCACATATTTTTGTCACCTCTTCAATGTCCTAGAAATGCCTTCTTCACCCACCTCCCCCTCTTCAAAGAGTCCACCATAGCAAAACATACTTGATGTGAGTCAAAAAGACATACTGGAACACACTGTTAGGTTTTCTTCTGTTCCAAAAGCTTGTCTGGGTGTGCAGTGTGTCTGCCCCTAGACACAACTCCTTTGGGGAGCTCTTTGCCTTCTCCTCACTGGACTGGGGTGCACCCAACCAGGGTTGCAGTCCTTTGCCTGCCCCCAGCACTGACTTCTCCATAACACTTCCTGATGGCTTCTGAACAGCCTCTGGTGCCCCAAGGAGAACTGAAGCTCCTCTGCAGCACAAACACCACCAGCAGCTCCTTTGGAATTTGAGCAGGTCTCCCTTCTGTGCACAGCACTGCTGCACTGCCTGTGCCTGGGTGTTCTCCTACCCCTCCTTCCTCGGCATCACCACCTCTGCTTTTATACTTCTGGCCCTTCCACAGTGACACCAAAGGTGCTGAAGGATGATCTTGTGCCTCCCCCTGCTCTTTCAGACACTTCTGGACCACGTGGACCTCTTTAACTATCCCAAAGGCATTACTGAATCTGGAGAAACACCTGCTGACTATTCTACATCTACTTCACCTGCACACCTAGAGCTGGACATGTTCCTAATGATTCCATTTCTCTGGCTTTGAGCAGAAGTCTTCAGATGCCATGTGCCCTCTTCATCTCCAGTCTTTGACACAGCTTTCACCACTCCCAGTGTCCTGCTGGGAGCTGTTACAGCTTGGGACTTTGCTGAACACTTTCTTCACTGAGGCTTCCTTCTGCTACAGGAAAAGCAACATCAAGTGCAGGCTTGTGCTTGAGGTTCCCTCCAGCCCTAATTTCTACTGACAGTGAAACTCCTCTTGTGTCACACTGATGGCCAGAAATGTTTTCTTTGGGGAAGGGTTGGGATTTTTCTGTTTGGTTGGGGAGTTTTCCTTTTTTTTTTTTTTAAAGAATATCTAATGAAATCCATAGCAAAGGTTGTTAAGGGGCTGATGTTTCTTTCTCATATTAGGGTCCTCATCCCAAAACTGAGCACTGCAAGATGATCTATACCTCAAAGAGTTATTGAATGAATATTACTCTTATGAGGTTTTGCCTGATATTTCTGAAGTATTATATTTTATGGAGGCCTTGACACTTTCAGGACAAGTGTCAAAACCTGATTATAATTTCTTTTGACAATATTTCTGTTAAAATATATAGGGCATCACAAACAATATTTTTTGACCTTGTACTTTTTTGAGATCTGAGAGTGCACAAGACTTCACAGCAATCTGTCAAAAATATTACTGTATCTCTAACATGAACTTAAAATTGTTTCTACAGAGCCATTTTTATCCTTTATTTTTAAAACAAAAGGAAGATGTGTAGTATTTGTCCCAAAGTTTAACTGACAGCAATAATTCTGGCTAATGAAGACAAAGGGACAACCTTTTATGAAAGTTTATCATTTTGACCTGACTGAATCATCTGATGTGTTCTATTTTCAGTGGGGGTTTTGTGTTAAAATAGCCATAGCTTGCTACCACCACAAATAAAAGGGTTATTGCAAGGTCTTCCTTATCTGGAAAGAAAGCAGGTAAAACCCAAAAAATTTTAAAGCTTCCTTCTTTATTATTAAATTAGATCTGGCAGCTTTGCTCTGCATTATTATTGACACTGGCAATTAATTACTAGCTCATTGCTCAAGATTCAAGATCTGTTTTTAAAATTTATTTTGTATTGCCAAGTGTCAGTTGAAAGTGCCTGGTGTTATTATGGTCAAATATTTTATTACAAGGTGTCGCATAAATCCAACACAAACATGAAGGTAACTTACCTGGAGTGTTTTTATGGAACAACTTGAAAACAGGCTGATCACTATAAACTCTCTTCCCAGATAAATCACAAGCTCTAAAAGTTGTTTTTTTTAATCCAAGTTATTCTCAGTAATTCACATAAATGTTTTTCATATTTGATTTGTTACATTCAGTAACTTTGTCCAGCCTTCACTTGGAAATACTAAAAGATATGTGATGCCTTATTTTTGTGAAATATTAGCTACTGGAATAACCTTAAGAAGTTTTACTTATATTTTTAATTTAATGTCTGGCATTGTCTTCAAATATGTTATTCCCTCTCTAACCTGATATTTGATTAGAGGGAATCACAGCTCTTTCAATAAACAAAACAGAATCTAGAATCTAAAGACCTGGACCAACTCCTAACCTTCACCTGAAAGTCTGTACAAAACCCCCTGTAATTCTCAGGGTGCTAATAATAATTTGAAAAAAAAATATGATGTGTCCTACAGAAAACTGATATATAGCCCAGTGGCTTAAGAAGAGTAGATGCAAGGTATGGTTCCTGTACAGTCACCTACCTGTTGACAAAAACCATACATTTTGAGAAATAGGAGGGGAAAAACATTACAAACTCCATATCATTAAAAAAAAAAATCTCTACTAAAAATATTTTTAAAATAAAGAGGCATCTTTGTCATAGCTCTTATTGCAGAACTATTGTAATAAACAGTTTTGTAAAAACATGTGTTGCCCTGGAACCCCATTGCCCACAGGTGGTACCAGTGAGGAAGCTGTTGGTGCCCACCCAGCTGCCACCCCAGAAGGGCTCTCATATGTTCTTTGTCACATCTGACAGCCCCCTGTATCAACACCAGGACATATTTAAAGAAAAAAAAATCAAATAGTGCAGTATTCAATAATTACAAGTGAAAAAATACACTTAGACTTATTATCAACTTATTTTGCCTCTATAACCAGATTTCATAAATTATATAGTAGTCAGTAGCTCAGCTAAAATATTCCCTACAATATCTTATGATTTGTAATAGAAACCAGCATAAAATAATCATATAGCAAACAGCAAAATAGAAATTTTACACATCTAAATGCAATCTCTAGCAATTCAGGTCTTTTCTCATGCTAATAATAGAACTGCTTAGATTTAACAGCAGAAGACAATTACATGTCACGGAGTGGCCTAATATAAAATGAGAAACTTGTAATATCTGCAAGAAAAATGACATTATTAGCATTCATAGCACAACCAATAATGTACTGTATTTCCATTACTTAAAAGTAGCAATTTTTTGATCTCCTCAGAGCAATTCTGGATATGAAGGTCTAATTCCTGGACAAAATCTTATTACAGCATCCGAGATCAACAGGACTGTTGCTGCCTTTCCTGTGCTCCCAGGACTCGTGGGCACAGACTATGAGGACACATTCATGTTTAATTATAATGAAAATGTCACAGAAAGAACAAGAAGGGTGGTAAATCACCATATACAGAGATTTAAACTGGAAGCTGCTGAGGTTTTAATAACACTCGGCTTGTGAATTATGCTTCCAATAACATATAAATGTATTATGGAGCTTTAGCTGGTATAAAGCAGTTTCTTACTGTTTAATGTATTTGAAAAGAGAATGGCTGTACTTTGTGGTAACCGAAATACCAATTGTGAATCAAACTCTTAGTTTAATTCACTTAATGATAGCTGCAGTTAAGGCAGATGTTTAAATGCTTAAACGCTTTCTCTTCAGTTTGTGAAGAGCCAATATTCATTCCCCATATTTATGGGAGTACAGGAATGGAAGCCTCTTTTTGCACAGGGATAGATCGCTGCCCTCCTGGAGCCCGCCCGGGTACCTGGGCTCGGGCTGTCCGGGGCCAGCTCCTGCCTCTGCCTCCTGCCCCGTCCTGCAGCTCC
>VZRX01006202.1:0-21326 GCA_013398075.1 Notiomystis cincta
TGGGCACTGCAGGAATTGGGCCCATGGGATGCTCTTCCCTCCTGCTTCCCCAGTCCAGACTCTTCCCACTGATTGCAGCCCTGCCCCTCCTGCCCCCATGCATTTGTGACAAATGCCCAAGTGTTTGGGGTGCCCTTGCCTTCCCTCCAAGACCAAAGCTCTGCACTGGCTCAGTGATCCCAAATAAGCAGCAGAGCAGCACTGGGCTGGAGGAGCTTGCAGCAGGCAGGGCTGGCTTTGTGATGGACGCCCAGGGAAGGCTGAGCATGTTAAGCAGAGCTCTGGATGGCCACTCTTACATGTGTCCTTGATTAGCAGGAACCTGTAATGGGCAGCTGCCTTTGCCTTGTGTGAATTAAGGAAAAAAGATGTGACATTTAAAGCTCCTCATGGCACCGTTGCGTGCTACTTAAAGCTGCATTCTTTCAGCAAGGACTGATGAAAATAATTAGCAGGTGACTCTCCTTGCAATTTCTTGACATTTATTTTCAATGTCCTTAACTGCCTTATTCCCCAGAGTGCTGACAGCAGCACTCTGGGGAATAAAGCTGCTCCAGGCAGGTGTATTTAAAAGATTTTCTTTCCAGGACCAGATATCCCATGGAAACCCTCCAGGATTTGATCTGAGTGGGCCAAACACTCCTGGTTTGTGTCAGTGCAAACCTGCAGAGCCACTGGGACATAACTCATGTAGTGAAGCCAGAGCTCAGTTATGGAAAGTTCAGCCCCAAATTCTGGGCTGTGCCTGGATGTCCTCAAAGTCTACATTAGAAAATAGGGTCTGGAGCCCCAGAAGCAGCTGAGGGAGCTGGGAAAGGGGCTCAGGGTGGAGAAGAGGAGGCTCAGAGGGGACCTTGTGGCTCTGCACAGCTCCCTGACAGGGCTCCAGGAGCGTTTGGACAGCGCTGCCAGGGATGCCCAGGGGGGGATTGTTGGGGGGTCTGTGCAGGGCCAGGAGCTGGGCTGCAGGATCCCTGTGGGTCCCTCCCAATTTAGGACATTCTGGGATTCTCCTTACAGAACTGTTTTTTGTCAAGTCTGGCATTGTCTGGCATATTTTCCTCAATTCAGGAGCACAGGATTAACAGGATCACTTTTAGAACTTACTTTTAGGTGCTTGCACGAAGAAACAAGATGTGCAGATTTTGATGGATAAATCCTGTTTTTCTTTCCTACTTACCCAGAATACCAAGGTTTTTCTGTTTCTCCTGTGAAAGCCTAGGCAACCTGAGAGTTCAAAAACTATTTTTTAAAAAGTCTTCAAAAATGAGGAGGCTGATTTTAAAATAATCAGGTTTTTTTCAGAGATTTTCCCAAATGCCCTTGAATTTTACAGAGTTTTTTTCCTTCTGCCCTCTTTTCCTCCTTCCTCCCCTGCTCCTGAGCCCTGCTACCTTCACAAAAGATAAAGCCACTTCCCAGTAGCCACAAATATCTGCAAATTTCACTCCAAGCTGTTTGAACTATTTGTAGGACTCCTGTTGACTCTGCTGATGGCAGCAGCCAGGGGCCCTGAGCAGGAAACGAGCAGTCTGTGAGCACCACGCACCAGCTGGGGAGCAGCTTCTGCGGGAGCCTGGGGAGGTCCTGAGTCCATCTGGGATGCCAAGGCCAGACCATAAAACTTCCTGCATGGAGCCCATCCTGGCTGCTGCTCAGCTTTCCCCTTGCCAGGCAACTCCTTGCTCTTTCTTGCATCCCAGCAGCCCCAGAAGGGCAGGATGTGGGCACTGGGCCTGTGTTTGCAAATTTAGTTCAATTAACATTGGGTTAATTAGCCTGAAACACAAAAAAAAAAAAAAAAGGGATTTTTTTCTGTCATATTGTGGATTTTCAATGAGTTCCCAGTTTGCCCACAACTCTGTGAACTCCTGGGAGGTGCCTGAGGTGGGGCACTCAGTGCTTTCTTCCCCTGGATTGCCCAGTGAACACCCTGTGACAGCCCCAGCTCAACCCAGTGCCAGGGAAAACCCTCCCAGCGCTTGCAGCACCAGGACTGGGGTTTGAGGTCACCCAGGAGAGCAGCCCAGCCCAGCAGAGAACACATCCCACAGCCCCTCGTGTCCACTCTAGACTGACCATTGCTCCCAGCCCAGCCAGCTGCTCGCTGACTTCCTGAGCTGCTCGGGCCCGTGCTGTCCATGTCTGACAAACAACGCTGGTGGTCACTCCAGCCTTCCCTGGCTTTGGCTCTCCCTGCAGCTCCCTGCTCCTGTCCAGGGGCTCAAAGCCAGGGGCTCTGTGCCCCTTGCCCTCCGCCTTTAGGCCATTTGATGATCTCCAGGGTTTCAATCCTTGCTCTACACACCAACATCTCCCAAAAGTTTTAGGTGCACTGCAGGCGACATCCCTTGACTCCAGTGCCTGGAACTGCCCCAAACCCACCCCTGTTCCTGTTGTGTGCTCTGGGTGACCATAAACGTGGGCTCTTTATTCCCAGAGCCAGCTGATCCCTCTTTTCCTCCTGCTCAGGATGTCCTGGCTGGTCAGATTTAGGCTGCAGGATGGATTGGCAGGGCAGGGCTGGGACTTGGCAAAGTGGGGGAGCCCAGCAGGGAAAAGCAGGATGGTGTCCCAGCTGGGAATCCAGGCTCACAAGGTGTCCCTGAGGGGCAGAATGGAAAATCCAGATATCTGACCCACTGCTGGTGGAAGTAATAGCAGCAGGTATTATTATAACACATTTATAGATACAGGTGTGATAGAAACCTTCAGTCAGTGGGGGAGAAGAGACCCTCCCCTGCTGGGAGCTGTGGGAATGGGAAAACCTCTGATGGGAGAAGGTTTTTGAGGCCCTGGCACAGAGCAGCTGTGGCTGCCCCTGGATCCCTGGCAGTGTCCAAGGCCAGGTTGGACATTGGGCTTGGAGCAGCCTGGCACAGTGGAAGGTGTCCCTGCCCATGGCAGGGCTGGCACTGGATCATCTGTAGGGTCCCTTCCCACCCAAAATTTCTGTGCTTCTGTAAAGTTAAAAACTCCACAAACCTGGAGAGTCCTCAGCAGTTTCTCACCTCCCTGCACTCTACTGGAGGGACCAAGGGAACTGCTCTGCCATGGAAAGATCATCAGCTGTTGCAGATAAATTAAGTCCCTTAATCCCTTAAATGTCTCCAGGCTTTATTTCAAGATGGCATCTTGTAAATTTGTGCTGTTTGGATTGTCACTAAGCTGCTCTTGAGCGGTGCCAGAGCTGGGTGATGCTGCAGGTGAGAGGCAGATGCCCAGTGTGACAATGGCCAATTCCTGTGACACAAGGGGACGTGGCTGTGGCACTGGATGAGCCCTGAGCCAGCCTGTGAACAGCACAGAGCCCTGGAACACACTTTGCTTGCCTGCTGTGATGTGTGATTGTGGGTAACAGTATAGAGTCTGCAGCCCCAGATTAGATTAAGATTATTTGTAAAGGATTTTTCTTTACATATGTTTGCCCGTGTGCTGCACAGCTGTGGGCAAAGCCTCTCTGAGCTGCTAATCCCCTGCACAGCTGTGCAGGCTGATGTGCTGCTCCTGCCAGGCTGGGCAGCCCTGACACTTCAGAGCATCCTCCTTCCTGCATTTAAATTCCAGCAGAGCCTCCTGCTCAACCTCCACTCTTTCCCTGCCCTTGGTCACCTCCCATGGGCTTGGACTCCAGGTGTGTCCCAGGTGCAATGGGGTTCTTCCCCCAGAGGGTGCTGGCACTGCCCAGGCTCCCCAGGGAATGGGCACGGCCCCGAGGCTGCCAGAGCTGCAGGAGCCTTTGGACAGCACGGCCAGGGATGGACAGGGTGGGGTTGTTGGGGGGTCTGGGCAGGGCCAGGAGCTGGGCTGAGTGATCCTGTGGGTCCTTCCAGGGAGGATAGTCTGTGATTGTGTGATTCTGAAAGGAATCCATAGAATCATAGAATATCTTGACCTGCAAGAGGCCCAGAGGAATGTGCTCCCTGGAAGGACCCACAGGATCATCCAGCCCAGCTCCTGGCCCTGCTGTCCAAGCACTGCCAGAGCTCTGGCAGCCTCAGGGCCATGCCCATTCCCTGGTCACCATGACAGGAGTTCTCCTGTGCTGGTTTGCAGATGCTCACGTGGAGTTCTGTAACCTCCTGCCTCTTGCCCTGGTCTCTGGCCGTCTCTTGCCCTGAGTTTGGCACGATTCCTCAGGGATGCTTTACCAGTTCATAAATGGCTGCTTTGAATAAAGCATTTGCTGAACACTTGGGACTGGACTAAGCTTTGGGGTGGTGCTGAGTTATGCTCTGGTTTAAAATTCAGGTGAAAGAAGAGTGAACATGACAGACAAAATTTAAGTGAGGCTCCTTCCCTAGATCCATTAACTTGGAAAAGGCCTCCAAGATCATCAAGTCTAATCTTCGATCAAATCCCACCATCATCACTGAACCACGTCCCCAAGTGCCACTTCTGCTCATTCTTTGATCCTTTCCAGGGATGGGGACTCCACCGCTGCCCTGGCTTTCCTTGGCCAGGTTCCTACACTCATTTCTCTCTCCAGACCCAGCTGAGAATTCCTGAGGAATCACAAGCTCTCGTTATCACACACAGGTGACTTTGGCAATTCCTGGCCCAGCTGAGGTGGGCCCTGAGCCTGGAGTCCCCCGTAGGCAGCAGAGCCTTGCAGGATTTTACATCCCAAGGATTCTGAGAATGGTCTGTCTGTGGGGATTGGAAGAGCAGGAAGGACACAGGTGACTGTGCCATGCTGGGAATGGGATGTCCCCTGGAGCCTTGGGCTGCCTCCAGCTCCTGTGTCCTGCCCAGGGACACTTTGCCAGGTGGGATTTGGGCGGAACAGTGCAGGGATGAGACACCTGCAGTGACAAACCCTCCCTCATCCCTTTGTCCCATCCTGCCTGTCCTCTGCACGGGAAATGTACCTTTAAATAGCTGAGAAGCCCCCTTGACTCTGCGCCCAAAACCGCAGTGAAAGAGGCTCCATCTTTCCATCTCTGACAGATCAATACTGTCTGGGCGCTGAAGTGCTAATTACTAATTTAATAGGCAGAATAAAATTCTCCCAGGTTGTGAAGAGAAAGGCCACTCCCCCTCGAAGGTGAATACAGCAGTGAACAGAAAGATAGACTCAGGCTAAAATACAATCCAAGGGTTTGAGCATCTTACAGAGTCTTCTCAATAGGCTGAAGGCACCTCTTGGTCTTTCTTGTGCTTTGGTTCCTTTGTGATTTCTTAGATCCAGCAGATTCCTGTCAAAGCCAAAATTTATTGCAAGGAAAACATTTATAACAAAAGTTCAAGTGCTGCAGTCAAAATCTGTCTCCTCTTCTTGGAAAGCTCATGCAAAAAAACCCCACCAGCAACAAAAATGCATAGAAATAAAGCTAAGAAATGCAGCATTTGGAGCCAGAAAATAAAAGCCAGAAGCTGTGGTTGCTCTGCATCTTAATCTGACTGCCCTGGCTAAGGTTTCCTTTTCCATTAGTGCATTATTTAGCTGCTAAAATGTAACAGAGGATGGGAGCTGACAGGGAGAGCCTGTTCTGGAGCAGTTACAGGGCTGTGCTTCCTACTGCACCCGCAGAGCTCCCTCCAGGTTTAATGGATGTCCAGGAATGAGGGCTCACCTGGTGGTGTGGATGCAGCGGTTGAACATGGGAATGGGGCGGGAAGGGAGAGCCCAGACCCATGGGAGTGCTTGGGCTGTGGAAGGTTTTAGCTGTGGATGGTACAACCCCTCCAGTGGGATCCCAGCAGGGCCTGCCTGTCCTTCCTGGGGCTGGAACTCCTCCCATAGAAGAATCACTGGAAGGGTCGATCAGGATCACCCAGCCCAGCTCCTGTCCCTGCACAGACCCCCCAACAACCCCACCCTGTCCATCCCTGGCAGTGCTGTCCAAAGGCTCCTGGAGCTCTGGCAGCCTCGGGGCTGGGACCATTCCCTGGGGAGCCTGGGCAGTGCCAGCACCCTCTGGGGGAAGAACCTTTCCCCAAAATCCAGCCTGAGCCTGCCCTGGCCCAGCTCCAGCCGTTCCTTGGCTCCTGTCCTTGTACCAGGGAGCAGAGATTGGAGCTCTTCCCCAAGAAATTTCTCCTGTGGACACTTGAGCTCCTTCCCTCCGTGCTGTGCTCCCCCTGGGAGCTGAGGAGCTCTGGAAAACAATCCCAGGACAAGGTTCTTCCCAAACTAGAGAACAGGGGGCACTGCTCTGGCAGGTCCCATCTATGCTGGCCTGGCAGCACCGCAGCACCCTGCAGCCCTCACCAGGACCCTGCAGCCATGGCTGGAGAGGACTGGTGCTCCTGCCCTTATTTTTTGATGTCTGGCACATTCCCATCCATTCCCAGAGCACTGGCATTCCTGCATTGGTTTGATGTGCTGGGAAATGGAGTCCCCAGTGCCAGCCCAGGTCTGCACAGCGTCTCTCCTCACTGGCCTCAGCAGCAGGACAGGTGAAAGCTCCAAGAGCTCTTCTTGTGCCTATTTCTCCCCTGTTCTTCCCTGTTTTCTGGGCTCCAGGGCTGCCTGGGCTCTGCCAGCCCCACCAGGCAGAAGGCACAGCCGTGGTGCAGTGGTGGGTATCGACATGCCCTCATATTCATGGCCCCATAAAGCTGTTTTATGCTGATATAATAACCCTAAATATGGCACTATTGGCAACAGAGAGTTCACAGTTCTGAGTGCTCTATCCTCGGCGAAATAAATGCCTCCCAGTCATCAATAGAGGAGCTGGATGGAGTCAAGTAAACAGCAGCTTTTCAATCCCTCTCCCGCTGCAGCTTCACAAGGTATCAATATATCTATTGGAGTCCTTTGTGAGCAAGACATAAATCTGGGCGTTTGTTTGCCGGGAACAAATGCTTTATTATTAGCAAATTGTAAAGCAGGGGCGAAGCACTCTGTTAACAAGTGCCCGATCTGCAATGCTAATGGCAGCTGGCTCCCAGCTCACACTCACGCCCCTCCTGTAAACACCTCCGTGGGAGTGAGCAGCATCTCCCGGTGACTGATAGCCCAGCCTTCTCCCGCTCCTGCTGCCGCTTCAGCTGCCGAAAATAAGCTCTGCAATCGCTCCAGGCCTGGCAGACGAGCACGGGGAAGAGCTGGGCAACGCTCTCCACTCTGAGTGGCAGCAGAACATTTTAACATCTTGCCAGAAATCCTGAAAAAGGAAGGGGGAAAATCCATTTTGTCTCCATTTTTTTTCAGGCTGTTGTTATCAGGAATGAGTGGGGAGCTGTGTTTGCCAGGAGCTGTGATGCAGACATGCTGATCACCACCCATGTGGGGTGGGGAACCCACTGGGAGATGTTCCGGACGTGCTGCAGGGCTCTCCAAAATCCTGAGTGATCAGAGCCCATTTCAGGACCCGCTGAAGTCGGGACACCTGGACAGAACTGCCAGGGAAAGCCCGGGGGGGACAGGGGACACCACGAGCTGTCAGCAGCTTCAGGAATTTCCCCAACCCCACTCCACCGCCACAGGTGCTTGGCTCAGCCCTGGTTCAACAGGAAAACCCCCTTGGTCTTTCCCACCTCCCTGGGAAGGGGAACAGCCCCAAGACACTGCCACAAAATCCCAAAACTGGAGGTTAAGGGAGGTTCCCTCATGTTTTTCTGGGCATCACCATCCTGGTCTGGGGGGGTAACCCAGCCATGAGCATCAGATACTCCATCCATTTTAAAGGGGAAGAGGTGCTTCCACCATGAGCTGAAGGGCTGGTGGGATGCTGAGCCTGGCTTGAAGACTTCCATGTGCTCGTGGAGCCCATCTTCCCTCTCTAGCGAGGGGGAACACATGCTGCTGTGGTCACAGGGATGCTGCAGCAGTGTGGTTTGCAGAGCTTGGATATTGCCAGCAGCTCCTTGGGAGCACTGCAGAAGGCACCCACCACCCACTCCTCCCAGGGAGTAGCAAACACGGCCAGATATTTGCAAGCTCCATTCGGAGTGCTTTGAAACAGCTTCTCAAGTCAGTTTTGGTAAAGCTCTCAGTGATCTTCCCCACTCTGAGAATGTCTAATGTATTTCAGAGCACTTTGTCACACACACAGAGGAAGGTGCCCTTCAGAGATTGCTTCTGTGCTGCTTTAGGGTGATATCGAGTTGCCTGTGTGATTCACAGATGCTCTGGAGCTCGAGGAAGAGCAGCCCCAGAAACCAAAAGTCCTTCCACACTCAGACAGGGTGCAAGAGCTCCTCAGGCTGCAGTTTCCCAGGGCACAGTCCCTCTCCACAAGGCTCTGTTGGAACAGACCTGAGCATGGTCCATGCAACAGCTGTGGGAGATGGAGGAGTTCCCAGAGGCCTCCTCCTGCTACTCTGGTGGGAACTCAGACAGTCACAGGTGGGATCAGTCAGACACACACACCTGGACACCTGCTTAGTCCCATTTTCCTGCCCTCTGCCTGTTCTGAGGGGAGGAATTGCACGTGGGGAGCTGAAGCTGGGTGGGACTGAGCCTCAGCCAGGCTCCTTCTTGGTGTAATGGTTCTCCTTGGCTCCCTGCCCTTGGGACTGCAGCCCGGGGTAAAATGGAAGTGCCGGGAAAGGAAGAGCAGGACTGTGAAAGGTGGGAAAGGTGTGGGGGGGGAGAAGCATTAGCCAAAGGGCTGCCTGGGCTCTGGGCTTGGAAAAACCTTAGGAGGAGGGATAAGAAATCCCTGCTGTCCTTGCCATGCCAGCATCCATCTGCAGGGGCTGCCAGGGGTTGTCTCCTCCATACCTGCCCTGTTCCTGCACTGTTCCCTGAGCATGACTGCTGAGGTGGAGACAGAGCCTCAGCACCACAGCCCCATTCCACAGGGAAAAGTCCCTTTCAGCCCTGCCCATCCTCCCTGGGATGCCCAGGGCAGCAGCACATCTTCCACACTGCCCTTGCCTCCAGCCCATCTGCAAACAGCCACAGAGCTGCAGTGCCCAGCAAAAATGTCAGGCTGGACACCAGGAGGAATTTCTCCATGGAAAGAGTGGTCAGGCCTTGGAAGGGGCTGCCCAGGGAGGTTTGGACTCCCCGCCTCTGGAGGTGTCCAAGGAAGGCCTGGATGTGGCACTCAGTGCTCTGGGCGGGTGACAAGGTGGGGATTGGGCACAGCTTGGACTTGGTGATCCTGGAGGGCTTTTCCAGCCTCAGTGATCTTGGGATTCTGTGAATAAAGCCAAGGTTCTCACTTCCAGCAGACTCTGGGCACAGCCTCCAGCCCTGCAGGAATCTCTCAGAGAGAAAGAAGACAAAAATGCAGTTTTTGCAGCATGGAAATGCTCAGGGATGTCTTGCCTGGCACCTGCAGCAGTCTCAGCCTTGTGCTGGCTTTGCCTGATGTTCTCAGAATCTCATGGATCAACACACAGAGCCCATCCCAGCAGCCCAGTGCCAAGCCCTGGCAGTGCCACCCTTGGAAGGGGCAGAGGTGACAGTGGAGCACAAAGTGACGCTCTCTCCTCAGCTTGTCATTCCCAAACTCACAGCCGGGCCAATGCAATTCCTGCCTCCCTCAGGCCACATTCCCGAATTCCCGGCCGCTCCAATGCAATTCCTGCCGCGGCCGCACAGATGGCGTCGGGCTGCGCGGCCGCGGAGCCGAGCGTTGGGCCCGACCGTGTGAGCGCGGCTCTGCAGGGCCGGCCAGGCCTGTGGACACAGTGATAAATACCCCAAAATGCCGTGTTTGGGCAGCGCTCAGCAACCCGAGTGATTTCTCTCCGTTTCATGTTCAGTGCTGTCGCGCTTAAAACACACTCCAGCGCTGCCACGCAGCATCGGCTCCTGCTTTAAAATCCCCGTGTCCCTTAAAGTCCTCGGTAAGGGGACTGTGATTGCTGCCTCCGGCCCCTGCTTGAGATGTGTGCGGTGCTGCAGCTCCGCTTTGCAGCCCTGCAGCTCCGCTTTGCAGCCCTGCACCGCTGCCCTCCCGCATCCCCCGGGGCAGCAGGGCCGGCTCCCAGCGCCCTGCCAGCTCCTCTGTCCCTGCCAGCTCCCCCGAGGGCTGCCCCGCTGCTTCCTTGAAACTTGTCCTGTACTTCACTTTGAATGCAGCAGGGAGTCAGAATTCCGCCCACTGTTCCCTTCTATTCTTGGCCCTCCGCTTCCCTCACCTCCCAACCAAAATCTGTTCTCCTTCTGAAAATGGCTTTGATTTTCTGACGGCGAGAAAGCAGCTCTCCCACGGGGGTTGTGGGGCCGTGGGCTGGCACCCCCCGGCCCCGAGCAGCCCGGCCCAGGGGCTGCCCTCGCCCTCCCTGACCCCTCTCTCCAGCCACGCTCGGGTGCCCGGGGACCGCTCTGCCTGGTGGCAGCAGTTCCGTGGCTCCTCCAATCCCTGTTTGTTGCATTTGTCGCCTGCTTTGTGCCAGCACTGCTAAATTTACGGGATTGTTGCTGGGAATTAGTGGTGTGTCCGTGTTTTCCTCCCTTAATGCCTGCGATTGCCGGGCGAGGCAGAACGCGCTGTTTGTCCCCTTTCCAAGCGTCTCTGTCGAATCAACAAGAACAGATTATTCATCTGCTGCAGGAGGCTCATTGCAAACAGCCAGGAAACAGAGGATGATGTGGTTGTGAAGGAATGGGCTCTGTGCCGTTTGGCAGCACGGTTCACACCTGAGCACGGCCCTGGTGCCAACACCCTCCGATGGCTTCAGGGTCCCACTGACAGGGACATTGCTCTGCGAGGCAGCAGCACGGCCCCGTCAGTCCCAGCCCAAGCTGCACCTGCAGTGCCAGAAACCCCTCCAGCTCACACTCAGGCACATCTGTAACACCTGCACCAGCTCCCTGAACTCCTGAGGCTGCACTGGGGGGAATCTCACTCGGGTGCTCTTGAGGACTCTGAGGTCTCTGGAACAAAAAAAACCCAAACCAGCATCCTTGTGCTGCCCATTTTACATCCTTGGCCAAGAGGTGGCACAAACAGCAGCCCTCAGGGCAAGCAGGAGCCTCGTGGAGGTTCCTCCAGTTCAGGAACGTGGAAGGGTTTGTGTGTCATTCTTACAGCATCCTCCAACACTCCTGATGGCACCTCAGCTCCACACATTTATGACATTCACCCTGGAGCAGCAGCATGGCCTGAGTGTCCTGAGTCCCCCCCTCAAGGACTGGCCAGCACAGCCTCGGGTCCTGCAGGAGGTGGGAACGAGGATGTTGTGTTCCCAACTCTTGGTGCTGCCGCCAGGGCTCTGAAGCAGGCAGCTGCTCTGCAGAGAGTCAAGCTTTCAGTGAGAGGAGCTGATTTCCATGGGCCGCTGGGCCTTCCCACAGAGCTGCATTCTGTTTTCCTGCAGACTTCTGTTTTTCTGAAAACCACTCGCTTTAGAAAGCTACGTGGGCACTTTTCATGGGGACACTGTGCTGGAACGGTTCTCAGCTGTCACTTTGGTGTCTGCACTGCTCTGCAGAAGGGTGGATGACAGAGGGGCCACCAGGCCAGGGGGGTTCAGGACATGGCCTAATCCCAGGAGGTCTTCTAGGCTCAGGCCACTGCCAAAACCACACCTCCCTCTCTCTGTACTCAGTGGTTCCTTGCCAAAATACCCAATTCCATGGTTTTCACTTGACACTTCCCCTGTGGAATTGGGTGCCCAAATGTTCCCCTGATCTTTGCCAGCAGAGCAAAGCCAAGGCCTTGACAGGGATGTTTTTAAAAGTTCATTAAGAGCTGGTTGAACAGCACTGACAGCATTTCCTTGGGGTTATTTCTTAAAGCTGAAATACTTCTTGTAAAGCTTTAAAAGTTCCAGCACATCCCCTGGAAAACCTCTGTGGTCCAGAGCAGCAATAATGCCCCAGTAATTCTGTGGTTGGTGAGCAGGGTTAGCTGGGCTCTGACACCTGCAGCTCCAAAAGGCCAAACCCTGGCATTTGCTGGGATCGTGGGAGTTTGGGACAATAATTGCCAAACTGGATCAAAGACAAATCCACCAGATTTGAGCTCACTGTTCGAGTGCTCCTGCACTCCCTCGAATATAGAGCAAGTTGCAGGGCAGAAAAAAAGGTTTGAAAAAGTCCTGCTTGCCACAGGTTTTCTCCAGGTGATGTCTGGGGTCAAGTTTAGTCTAAAACTTCCTTGGAGTGTAAGCATTACTTTGGTTCTCCAATTTTCTGTCCAGTTTGACACAATCAGGACTGGAGAATTCTGCTCCAAACTTTACCCTTCTGTGAAGTACTCCACATTACATTTTCAGGAAAACACACCCTAAAATTTTATTTTCTTCTTTAATTCTAACTAAAGAAGACAATATTGCCTCTCACCTCTCTGTACTCCAGCCCACTCTGCTGCTTTCCATGGTGAGGTTGAAGACTTGGGACTGCACTAAAAGGGCTAAAACCTAAAGAGCCAAACTGTGGCACATCAAGATCCATGGGGCAGAATGACAAAGCTGCTTAAACCTGGCCTGTCCCAGCTGAAGATCCTGCCTAGGAAGACCTAGGAGCAGCTCAAGCCAATCTTTGCAGATCACTGGACAAGTAATCACTGCTCTGCCCCAGCTTGCCATCCTGCACCTTCCTCCAGCTCCGTATGTTTCTCCTTTCCATGTGCAGTTTTTCTGCTCTTTAGCCAGCTTCTCCAGCACCAAACCATGCCAAGTGCCATGCCAAGTGCCACACCAGTCCCAGACTCATCAGGAAGCTGTGCAGGGGGTGGGACACTGAGTCCCTCACATCCCTCAGGCACAGTCAGCTCGTGGTTCCCCTTGCCTGGGGCCAGGGGGGTTCCTCCTGTTATGCCCCAGGGAACCTCAGATCTTGGGGATCTCCTTCAGGGAGATCTGCTCAGAATCTTCCTCAGGGCCAACTTCTCCTCCTCAGGCTGTTTGCAAGGTTTCCAAAGGGTGGCTGGGCACAGCTCACATCACACCACACCCAGCACCTCCAGTGCCCTTAGCCAGGACTGCCATGACATGGTGGGCACATCTGTGTGTCCCACAGGGTCTAATTTGCCTCCATCCTGCCCTGCTCCCCTATCCTTGTGTGCTCTCCTTCTCCCATTCCCCATCTCGCCTCTGCTTTGGTTCCTGCTCCAGGGTGGCTCCTTCTCCTCTTTGGGGATGGCAGCAGTGAGAGAGGAAGAGTCCAATTTTTGGCCTGGAATAGATTTACCTTCACTGCCTTTGGACAACCCATGGAGCTGGTCTGTGTTCAGTAGCAAATCCCCATCAGCTGGGGGGAGAAGAGCTGGCCAGGTGTTGATAGGATGCCCTAGTCTGTCTCACATCCCTGTGCCTGCCCCAACAGCTCTGCTCAAGGTACAGGAGCATCCCTGGAAATCTCTTCGGGCCCTGGAGATTTTCAAGTTAAGACATGAGCTAGAGGAGTAATCCGAAATGAATAATTTATTTTGGTGAATTTTCCTTCCCTCTGTTTACAGATTGTCTCAGAGCAGATTGCAGCTTTCTCACCTCAATTCATTATTGGAAACTATTTGCAGATAGTTCCCGGTCTGCAACTCATTTGCTAACTCTGCTGGGAGCACTGCAGATCTGAAATCAGAGCTGTTGTGACTGGTCAGGTGGTGCTGCCTTGCTCTCATTCCTCCATGAGATCTTGGTGATGCTCAGGATTGGGCTGCAAGGGCAGCTGCTCCCAGTTACAAATTCCATGTTCGTTTTCTGCCAGTGCTCTCCAGCAGCCTTCCTGCAAGTCCCTACAGCTGCCCCTGCCAGGCCAGCCAGGGGCCTTGAGGAGAGGAGTCAGCCTTAAAAATACACAAGGAAATGGAAAACAAACAAACAAACAAACAAACAAACTGAAACTCAAAGCAGAGGAACTCTGGGCAGCAATGTCTGTCCCAGGCTCCACCCCAGTGGAGAAGCCTTTGGATTGGAGGAAAACACGAAGCTGGGCCCTCAGATAACACAGAGATAACACATGGATTACAGCCCACCCCACCATGTGCTGCCCTGGGAACAGCAGAGCCCCTGGAATGCAGAGCTTGGAGCAGTGACAGCACCTGGAAGGTGACCCCAGCTGGACCCGACTGATGTGACTGCGCTGCCTCTAAGCAAAAGAGGAAACTTGCAACTGGGCTAAAATAAAAAGCAGATCTTTATTTGGAAGATTCCATGTGTCCCAGTGGTCCTGGGCACACCCAGTACTGGATTTCTACAATTTTTGAAGGTTTAACAAATTAGCACATCTAACAAACATTGTCCAATTAGAAGAGCAGTTGGTTAGGTAATTTTTCCCCCAGGTACTGCCCCAGTGGAGTTGGTCCAGGGCTTCTTTGCCCCACTTCTTGTTATGTGTTCTCAAATTCTGATTAGAAAACTGAATGTTCTTCTTGTAAGTCCTCTACTTGAAAATAAGACCAAACAGTATGTCAGGAATGTGTTAGAACGTTAGCTTCTTATTCTAAAATCCAAGAGAAAGGGTATGAAAAATACCAGGAGCTGTTTAACCACGTATTAATGGTCTACAAAGCCACAAATACATGAAAAATACATGAAAGCAAAAAATCTTCAGGCATCACCTGGGATGGAGTGGCCATCCTTCAGCTGCTACTCCCAGGACTCTTCCCACTCCTTGGCTCTGCACACAACACACATGCTAGTGGTGCAGGAACACCCCAGACTGTGCAGGATGTGCTCACCAGTTCTGACTGAAGGGTGCTGGGAGGGCTTTTCACCCCAAGAACCTGCTCGGTTTGGATCCTGTGTCCTGGAGGTTTGGCTTTCAGGTGGGGATGAGAGCAGCCAGTGCAGAAATACAGAGGCCCTGGCTGTCCTGGGCCCCCATGGCCCAAGTCCCTGGGATGGCCTGGCTCACACAGCATTCCCAGTTCACCCAGCCTCCTTCACTCCACTGCCAGCACCCATGGAATGCACAGGGCTGCCCTGGCCCAGCTCCGTGGAGGAGCAGCTTTTACTGTTCGACCTTCATTCAGATTTTGCTGCACTTCTCCCAGTCCCCTTGACTCCCCCTGCATGTGAAGAATCCTTGGGGTGGGTTGGCCCCAGCTGGATGTGGGGTGCCCATCAAAGCTGCTTCATCAGTGCCCTCTGCAACTGGAAAGGGAAGAGAAAATAAAGGGAGAGTGAAACACCGGGAGAGATCCCTCCCTGGTCACCATCTCAGGCACAACAGCTTGAACCTGAGGAAATTGATTGAATTTATTACCAAAGAATCAGAGCAGGATAATGAGAATAAAATAAAACTTAAAAACAGCTTTCCCTCACCTCTTTCTCCTTTCTGCGCTCTCTGCTCTGGAGCCAGGCTGGGAGAGCTGGAGGGCTTCACTTGGAAAAGAGAAGGCTCCAGGGAGACCTCAGAGCCCTTCCAGTGCCTAAAGGGGCTCAGGAGAGCTGGAGAGGGACTTGGGACAAGGGATGGAGGGACAGGACCAGGGAATGGCTTCCCACTGCCAGAGGGCAGGGAAGGAATTGTTCCCTGGGAGGGTGAGGGGCATTTGCACAGGGTGCCCAGAGAAGCTGTGGGTGCCCCTGGGTCCCTGGAAGTGGCCAAGGCCAGGCTGAATGGGGCTTGGAGCAACCTGGGACAGTGGAAGGTGTCCCCCAAACTATTCTGGGATTCTCTGACTCTTCCCAGCTGCTTCACAGTCAGTGCAGGGTGAGCTCAGGGCAGCTCCAAGCCCAGTGCCAGCCCTCAGCTGGGTGAGTCTCCTCAAGGCTGGAAAGGGAGCAGCTTTCTGCAAGGGACACCTGAATAAATCTGCAGCCCTTCCTGCACAGCCTTCTGAAGGATTCCTGGCACATCCCAATCTCAGCAGCACCGCCAGGACCAGGTGGGAACCTTTCACAAAGGGGATTGATGTGTCAGGCTGGAGCAGTGCTGGGATGATTTACAGGAACAACTCGTCCACACCGACCCCATTGCTCAGGCAGGAGAGGCCTGAAATGTGAGCGAAATCACGGAGCAGGAGCTGCGAGGGTCATAATTCACTCCTGGAGAAGCAGCATCCAGGGGGAATGGCTGGCGGTGCAGGGGGTGGGTGCACTGACAGAGGGGGAGCTTCTCTCTCTCTCTGCTCTGCCCTGCCTGCCCTACCCTGCCCAGCCAGGCTCTGGTGCAGTTTTTCATGGCAGGAGGAGGAAAGCAGTCCATGGAACAACACAGACACTCAGTGCCTTTCCCTGAACCAACGAGGTCTGGCAGTGAGCTGAGCAGCTGGCAGGGCTGGAGCCAGGCAGAGCTCACAACAGGGCCCAGGGTCAGCCAGGAGATCCCTGCCACGTCCTGTGTCCCTGCAAAGGATCCAGAGGTGGCCAGCCATCCCTCCATCCTCTGGTCCTGGGCTGTCCCTGCCAGGTGCTGGCCCCGTGGGCTTCTGAGGTGCTCTGGTACCCAGGGCACACTTGACTGCAGGGGAGAAACCAGACCTGGCACATCACCTGTGTGAGCTGGAAGGGACCCACAGGGATCACCCAGCCCAGCTCCCAGCCCTGCCCAGACCCCCCAACAACCCCACCCTGTCCATCCCTGGCAGCGCTGTCCAAAGGCTCCTGGAGCTCTGGCAGCCTCGGGGCTGGGACCATTCCCTGGGGAGCCTGGGCAGTGCCAGCACCCTCTGGGGGAAGAACCTTTCCCCAAAATCCAGCCTGAGCCTGCCCTGGCCCAGCTCCAGCTGTTCCCTGGGTGCTGTCCCTGCTCACCACAGAGCAGAGCTCAGTGTCTGCCCCTCCTCTTCCTCAGGAAATTCCTCCTGTGGACACCTGGGCTCCTTGTCTATGTGCTGCACTTCCTGTGGGAGCTGAGGTGTTCTGGTGAACAATTCCAGAACAAGGTCCCACCTGCCACAATTTCATGTCAACTGCTAATACAGATATATGTCAAATATCTATTTTATATGTGGGTAGGATGATCCAGTCTTAGTACTCTGTTCTGCTGTAAGAGTCACTCTGCCAGCACCAACTTCTCTGCCCCCTGGAATTCATCAGTTCGGGTCCTGAAAATGGAGCAGGAGCTACTTAGGGTGCCTCGATAAATCCTGTCAGCACAGATCCTCCTCGAGTGCTCCCCTGGCCGAGGAGCCTGACTAATGTACAGATTCCCAGTGCCTCCCAGTCTGCAAGGGGCCATGTTCCAGCTGCTGGAAATGTCCAGGAAAAAGCCATGGTCTTAGTGCCTTTCACGGAAGTCAACAGCCAGAAGGTGTAAAACATAAATTCTGCCAATAGTTCAGTGGTGGTGGGTCTGGGGAGCCCTTTTAGTTTGGTATTTGAGAGTCTGCCCCGTGGGGTGCTTGGCCTCAGAGCAGGTGGAGGCTACTTTAAAAAGATCTTCTTGCATCTCTGAAGGGTGGCTCTTCCAGAGGTCCAGAGGGATCGTTACCCACTGGAGAAGGTGACATTCCCTCAGCTGCTGATTGCCCAGGTTGCACCATGTGCCCACATCTGCTCCTGTCTCCTGTGAGCACAGGCAGTGCCAGAACTTGGCAGAGACACAGCACAGAGTCCCAGGATGGTATGGGCTGGAAGGGACTTTAAAAGAGCATCTTGTGCCCCTTCCACTATAAAGAGCAAAAAAAAGGGTCTTTTCGTGCCCTTTTTGTGTCATCCTTCCAAAGATGTTTTCAGATGCTCCTAGCCACATCAGACATGGGACAGGTGCAGCCACAAGGCTGTGGGGAAGAAAGGTGAAAAGCCTTTGCTGGACCAGAACAAGATACACTTTATTCAATATTGGGATTCAGCAGTCAATTCCTTCAGGCTCTATTAAAAAAGAAAGAGATGGATGTGAGCACAGCAAAGGGCAGTGAATTCTCATTTCATGTGCCCTCTCTACTTCCCCATATCCACCTCTCTCTTCAGTGCCCACAGGTCCAGGAATGTGCCCTAAATTCTTTGGGGCCCCCATGCTCACACCCCTGGCTTGGCACTTCGCAAATGAGACTCCCAATGTGAAGGCAGAGAATTGATCCCAGTGTGATTAAACATTAGGTAGAGATGAACATATAATTATCCAGTCAAAGCAAGGTGTCTTCATCTCCAGGAATGTTGGCTCCTCTCCAGAGCTTCTCCGAGTTACTCCCACCGCAACTGCCAGCACCCCAGCTCCTGCAGGAAATCTCCTTCTTGGGAGACACTCCTTCACCCAGTTCTTGCTGGACAACCCCTTGCTGTGTGGAGAAATGGGAAGCACAGATGTCCAACACGAGGCACAAAGGAGAGCCAGTTTCCTGAGCCTTGTCACACGGCCCTGGAAGCAGAGCTGGCCCGAGGACACTGTGGAGCATCGCTGCATGCCAAGGTCACAGCCCCACGCTGCCTCATGGCAACCTCTGTGTAACAACCGTGGGTCAAACAGCCCAAGGAGGTGCAGTAATCTGCAGGAAGAGTCAGTCCCAGCTCTGCACAGATGTGCTCTCTCCTTTTCCAGATTAACCTTTCAGAAATGTCAGCCAAACAGCCGCCACCTCCCTGGTACAACCTGGAATCTTCAGGCCTGTGACTAGAGCTTCAATTAACTCCTTCAGTGCTCCTGCTCACCTTCCAGCCCTTTCCCAGGGAATTCCAGCTCCGGGGTCCTTTCTTCTGCAGCTGTTTCAATGCCCCGCACGTCAGTGACCTCTTTCTCCTGCTGCACCACTCGGGACGGTGGAGTCAAAGGGCACTGCTGAGACAGGAGTGCTTGAAGGTGTGTTCAAAAGGGAGGAGCAGCACATTCCTAACCTGTGGTAGCTGGGCTGCCACTGCAAGAATAGCAGGGCAGGGTGAGACCATCCTCCCTCCCAGAAGATGTCCATAAATCAACAACAGAGTGTGCTGCAGCAGATTGCACAGGAATGTTCCTTGTCTCTTCCCAGACCTCAAAGATCCTGGTACTCCCAGAAAACCCTTCTGTTCCTTCAGAGCAGACCTGCCATGGACTGGCCCAAGCACCCAAGAGTGACACAAGTGCCCCACCTGTGACCCTATGGGCACAGGGCTCCTCTGGCAACATTAAGTGCTATCCTGTTCATTAAGTGTGTACAGGGCTCCTGGAAAATCCAGGATGGGCAGGATACAGCTGGGAGGCACCCAGAACAAATAGAGGGAAGGGGGCAGGCAGGGCAGAAGGGGTACAGAAGTGGATGCCTGAGCTGGGCTGGAGGTGTGGGAAGGAAGAGGATTAGGGAATCATCTCTGTACCTTTGCATTCTGGAGGAGCAGAAAGAGAGCGGTATTGAGAGCCCCCTGCCCTCCCCAGGTGGCACCTGCCCTCTCCAGGGGGCTGGAGGAAAGGGCTGCAGGCCCTAGGCTGTACAGAACTTCACATCTGCAGAGTTACAGGATGTCTGGACAGTTCTCCTGGGTCACTCTCAGATGGGATTCTGAGGATCTAATGAAGGTATGCCTGCCCATGACAGTGGGGTTGGAACCAGATGAGCTTTAAGGTCCCTTCTAACCCAACTCATCCTGTGATTCTGTGATTCTGAGCTCAGTACAAATAAAGCCCACACTTAGTAAATCACCTCCATCTGCCTTGAGTGTCCAGTTAGGTGCCTTTGGTGGCATTTCTTTTTTCCATAGATGAATGTGAGGTGGGTCAGTGTGAGGCACCCACAGCCTCTGGGTGTGGTGAGAGGGTTATTGCACACAGGAGAAACTGAACCCTGGCTCACCCTGTGAGTGAGTGATTCCTACATGGAAAGGTGGAAACTGGGCAGGCCTTGGAGGGACGTGGTTGCAAGCTGGAAGAGATGGCCAATATTGGAGTGACAAACTGTAAGTGAGGAATGAAGGCTCAACAGCATTTCTGTACCTGGCGTACAGAAAGAGAAATAAAGAGAAATACACACATTGTAGAATGCCAGAATGGTTTGGGCTGGAAGGGACCTCAAAGCCCATCCCATTCTCACCCCCTGCCATAGGCAGGGACAGCTCCCACTGTCCCAGGCTGCCCCAAGCCCCAGTGTCCAACCTGGCCTTGGACACTGCCAGGGATCCAGGGGCAGCCACAGCTTCTCTGGGCACCCTGTGCCAGGGCCTCCCCACCCTCCCAGGGAACAATTCCTTCCCAATATCCCATCTATCCCTGCCCTTTGGCAGTGGGAAGCCATTCCCCCTTGCCCTGGCACTCCAGTTGTTGATGAAAAGTCCCTCCCTGGCTTCCTTGTAGCCCCTTCAGACCCTGGAAGGTGCTGTGAGGTCCCCACACAACCTTCTCTTCAGGCTGAACAATCCCAACTCCCAGCTTCTCTCCATAGGGGAGGGGCTCCAGTCCCCTGAGCAACTTCACAGCCTCCTCTGGACTTGTTCCAACAGTTCCATGTCCTGTTTGCTGGGGACACCAGGGCTGTATGCAGAATTCCAAGTGGGGTTTCACATGGATACAGACATACACACACATTGTACATGGATCTGGTGGCAGCTGAACCTCTGACTAGCAGGGACAGAGCCACCACCTCTCCATATTGTGGATATTCAGCTTTCCCTGCTACCATCCTTCCCTCCTCCTTTCCCCACTTAGCAAATGAGTTAACTTAACAAAAATCCATCTTTCTGCTTCCCAAGACGGCTGCAGATGGGATCTGCCTGTGCAGGAGCCCTTGTCCCTCCAGGACGGGGAAGGCTGCCAGAGAGCTCAAGCAGCATGGGAATCCAGCTTCACCCTGCTTCAACTACAGTGTAACCCTCGTGCTCTTTGGGTAAACTGAGGCAAGCTGCTGTCCTTCCTGCCCGCGGGAGCGTGATCCCAAGGGGCAGGGATGGCGAGACGGCTCAGCCGCAGAGAAGAGCCCTCCTTGGGGTTGTACCCAAAGGGCTCTTTGATATCCTTCCCTCGGGAAAGCAGCAGCTCCGCACCCGCAGCAGCCGAATCTGGTGAGGAAGAGGAGGCGCCGCGGGTTCGGGTGTCTCTCGCCGCCTCCCCGGTGCGCAGATCCAGAGCAGGGGAAAACACCCACCGAGGTCTCCAGTGCCTCCCGAGGCGCTCCGAGCCGTGGCCCCCGTGGCTCCCGGGGCGGTGCGGGCGCGGCTGCAGCGAGAGAGGGGGAGGAGGGAGCGGGCCCGCTGCTCGCCACCGCCCGGGCGTCCCTCTCCGACGCTTCCTTTAGGTGGCACCTCTCCTCCAGGAATGAGGCTCCCGGCCCCGCGCAGCCCTGCCCGGGCCGCGGCCGCGCACCGCGGGGGCTCCGCCGCGGAGCCGCCGTCGCCCGAGCGGCCCCTCCTCCCCCCGCCAGCCCGTGCCCGGCTCCCCCGTCCTCCCGCTCACTCCTCCAGCCAGTAAATCCGATCTAGGCTGATTCCTCTCACGTCAAACCACATGATCCCATAAAACATTCATCGCCTCTCCATCCCCGCTCGCTCGCCGCTCGCTCCCGGGATACAGCACAGCCGGCTCCGCTCCCCGCCGCGGGATCCGCCGCAGCCCCGGCCCCGTGCGTGCGGCGGGCGGGCGGGCGGAGGGAGGAGGAGGCAGGCGAGGCGAGGCGAGGCGAGGCGAG
>VZRX01006202.1:21388-33421 GCA_013398075.1 Notiomystis cincta
CATTCCCCCGATGAGCGAGGGCGCCGGCACCGGGAGCGCCCCCCCCTCCCCGTGCGCCGCCGCTCCCCACTCGGGCTGAAGTTTGGCACCGGGATCTGCCCCGCTTTCCCAAGGATTGTACCGCTGCCGCTCCACTTTGCGCCTCCAGACGTGCCTTCCCCGACCCCTAAGATGAAGAGGGCGATAGCTGAAGGTAGGTGCGCCCCGGTCCACCTCCACCGCCGCGGCTCCCCTGGGCAGGGCACGGCACGGCGACCGCGGCCCCAACTTCGGCCCGCTCCGGGAACTTCCCTCGCTGCAACTTTTTTTTCCCCGTGGCGTCTTCTGGAGCAGCCAAGGTCCCACGAGGGGAAGAGGGGCCGGGGGCCGGGCCGGGAGCGGGCGCTGGAGCCGGGAGAGGCTGCGAGGAGGGCGCGGGGGGAGCGGGAGCGCCGCGGCTGCGGAAGCGGAGCGGAGGCGAGGCCGGAGGGGGAGCGAGCACCGGGCACGGCTCGGCTCCAGCCGCGGAGCACGGCAGCTGGAGGGAAGGAGGACAGCGGGGTGGAAAGGGAGCAGCGGGCTGAGCCCCCTCCAGCCGCCGCCCAGCCGCGGCTTGGCTCAGCTCGGCCTTGGAGTGACCGGGCGAAGTTGGTGCCTCCGGGGAAAGCGCATCCTCAGCCCTCATCCCGCGGCAGAGAGGGCCGGGACGGGCGGGAGAGGGGATGGGGCAGTCCGGCTTCCCCTGCTCCCGGCCCGGCCGCCGGAGGAGCTCCGGCCCCGCTCCCGGAGCCCGTCCCGCTCGCGGTGCCTCCGGACGGGCAAGTTCGCGGAGGGTCCGGGCGCCCCGCAGGGACAGCGGGTCCCTGGGTGCGGTGGGGGCTCCCCGCAGAGCCCTCCCTTAGAGTCTCCCCGCTTCGTGCCCGGGAGCCAGAGGCTGGGAATGGCTGGGGGTGCAGGGGCTGGATCCCCTTTCCGCTCGCTGCGCCGGGGGAGAGGCGCGGAGCTTGCAGCCTGGCACAGCCGGAGCTCTGCCTGAACTAGCCCTTTTCCATGGACTTTGGCGATAATCTTTGCTTCCTGGCCGCCGGTGTGCGAGCTGGGGCTGGGGCTGGGGCTGGGGCAGGGCTGGCACGGGGGCCGGGGATGCGGCGGCTCTCGGAACCCCCGAGTCTCGCCGTTTCCTGGCCGCTTTCGGAGGCTCCGGGGAGATCGGGATGCGGCCCCAGCCCGGGAGGGACACTCGCTGCCGGGCTGCGGGCTCAGCCTGCTCGGAGAAGCGTGTGCCACCCAGGTGTGTTTGGTGGGAATCCAGTCCATGGATTACAGTTTTTAACTGGAGGGATCAGCCCATCGTGGGAGCTCCAGGGCTGGCCAGGCTGCTGGGCAGGGGAGATTTGGGCATGCGGAGCCTCTGACTGCACGGACTCTGTTCTCGGCTGTGCTGGCTCCAGCTTGCTTCCCGTTCCCGTTAGCGACACAGATACAATTCTCTTTTCCTTTCTATTTTGGAGGGCACTCCGGCTGATTTATTTGTGACGATCAAAGGACACATGCAAGCCGTGATCCATACCGCCTCCTTGAAAGGCTTTGTTTTGTGTCGATCTGAAACGTGAAATGGCCAATTTAGTCCTGTTTGGGAACACCTTGGGAGCAGGTTCCGGTTCCAGCTTCTCCCTGGGCCCCGAGGGGGTCCTGATACCTGAGCTTCCATTTGCCGGGTGCCCGGCGCAGGGGTTACCATGGATCGGAGCCCGGCGGCTCCGTGCCTGTGTCCAGCCCGCCGGGGCCAGGCTGTGCCGCCGGCTCTTTGTCACCGTGGTGCTGGCGGTGCTGGCAGAGCAGCGTCCAGGTGCTGGGTGTGGTGCGGACACCCCGACCCCCTCTGCTCCCATCCCCGCTGCTGCTGCAGCACCGCTCTCCCCATACAGTGACATTCCCGGCTGCCGCCAGCATCGTGTGGAACAACACAGAGGATAATGAAATATAAAAACTGTGTTACAACGGCTTTATTTATAGAACAAGGCTTGGAGGAGTTTGGGGTTGAGTTATTTGGGGTTTTTTGCTGCAGTTTATGAATTGCTCCTGTGAGAGGCTGGGGAGCCTAGCTTGCTGGCAGGTTTGGCTGGAAAGTCCTTATGAACCTGGGGGATTCTGTTTAGCTGAGTGTCCATCCTGCTGGATCTGGACTACATTTCTCACTGTGGGCTGCCAGGATGCTTCAAGTGCCTTGTAAGCCAGAAATAGCCACCAGGGGCAGTTGGACAGGCAGAGCTTTCCCTGTTCTCAGCACTTGCTGCCTTATTAACACAATTCATTTTTACTGAAAAAGGGCTTTCTATGCTTATTCTTTTTTTTTTTCTTTCAAACCCAAATACAAGCTCCTGTAATATGAGAACCTACCTCAACATCACTGATATAAGAAAGCTCTTTTTTTTTCCTCTTGAGAGAAAACACTGTTCATTGAATTACTCTGTATTTCCTGTCTTTATAATGTAAATTTTTTTATCAAGGGGCCGCTGCATTTTCTGGGCTTTGTCCCCCCTTTCTCAGAAGGCAGCACAGACCTCAGACCTGTATTCCATGGGCCCATCAAAGGCTGGGTTTGGAGAGGTTTTCTAAAGAGGAATGTGCTTAAACAGGAATTTTAGGGCAAAAAGGTGGAGGTGCTGTTGCACCACTCGGTGCCTGGGCGTTGAACCGGTGCAGACATCGTTGTTCCCTGCTGGATCTGGGATGTTTTCCAAGACAAAGCTGGGCCAGAGGAGGAGTTAATGAGAAGCAGTGAGAAAGTGTGGAGGGCTGTGTGCAGCACGTGCTGAGCTTCACCGGCACAGGGAGCTGAACCAGCCCGGTCCCTCATTAATTCCCTCCATCCCGAGCTCAGGAGCTCGGACTTGGCTTGGGAAAACCTCCTGGGAGCCTGTTGTATCCATAAAGGAGTGGGAAGGAGCAAGGGGACAGTTCCTTACACAGTGTGTCTCTCTCTGCTGTGCCCTGCTCCCTGCCCTGCTCCAGGGGCCTGGAATGAGAGGGCAGGAGAATGGTTGCTGCTCCATCCGCTCATCCTGTGGAGCTGGAAGCTGGCAAGGGCCACGGGGGTGCACAGCTCAGATCCCACGTTCCTTGTGCCAGGCTGTGCCTGCTGACACAGGCTCTGGGCTGTGTAATCTTCTGACCCCAACAAAGGCTTTGGCCATTGAGCCTTCCAAAGGAATAACCAAAATCCACAAAATCCAGCAGCACAGATGTGAATTTTCCACATTTTTTGCCTCGGAAGCAGCGAGGAGCCTGTGAGCTGGGAGCAGGGAAGGGAGGGATGCTCTGAGGATGCTGCACCCCTGCATGCACAGTGCTGCTGGCTGAGGGCACTGGGGCCTGCCCTCGGAAGGGCTGGGTCTCCTTCCCTTCCCGTCCTCCTGAGCTGTGTGGAAGGAGAGGGAAAATCGCCTGAGCCAGAGCCTCGACACAAAGCAGGACAAGGAAGATTGCACTGAGCTGAGCTCTAATCTCTGCTCTGAGCCTGCCCTCGGCTGCTGTGCCAGTGGATCTGGTGGCTCAGCCCCGCCGTGCTGGGAGCCCATCCCGCTGGAGAGACTGGAGCTGCAGCCCTGGGATTCACCCTGCAGGGACAAAAAGGAGCTGGTCTAATCAGGTGTGCTCCTCTTCCCCTTGGATTTGCAATGCTCTCTGCTTGCTGTCACCATCATTAAGACAAATCTCCAGTGCCAGGCGCCTCTTTTGATGTTCTTAAAGAGGTTTTCTCTTTATGCAGGAGGCACAGCCCCAGTGGAACAGGAGTATCCTGCACCACTGCTCAGAGGGGCTGCGAAAGGCAGCATCTCAGCATGGGGCCTGCAAGGGCTGGGAGTTTCTGGGAGGGTTTGTCCCTCCTGGCCATGTGGAAAGCTCTGTGCAGTGCCCTGGAGTGAGATGGATCAGTCTGGGATTTGGGAGTAGCAGGGTGTCAGAGCTTCTCCATCACAGACACACAGGGGTGTGGGAGGGAGGAGTGAGGCTGGTGAGACCTAAAGCCCAGCTTCTCCTCCCCTTTCCTGCTGTGGTTGCAACTCCTGGAGGTTTCCAGAGGCTGAGGGAAAAGGGGACAATTGTACTGAAAAGTCTTAATCAGCTAAAAGAGGCCGAGGGTGGATCCTGCTGTGCTTACGCAGACATGCCGAAGGAAATCGTGCAGACTTTGCTCAGATATGCAAACTCACCTCAGCCTGAGCTGTGTCTGACTGAGACTGCTGGGACACACGGGAATGGGAGTCTGGAGTGGTTGGTTACCCTTTGTGTGGTGTTCAGAGGGGATGTGTGGGCTCAGGGCAGTGGCAGCAGCTGACCCGAGTGCTTCCCTTGGGCTGTGTGCAGCTTATGGCCAGGCCTTGCCTGTGTGGGCAGAGCACACCTCGTGGTGTGGCACAGACTCTGACCATGCTTGCTTTGCTTTTAAAGCACTCCTAGAAGGCCTCTGGAGTCTGGTCTTGGCCCTCCTTCTGTCTTCTTTGTATCCTTGGCCAGGTCAGTGAGCCTTTCTGTGCTGTAGTCTCAGCTTTTCCAGCACTGTTCCTCGCAGTGATGCTGAATTTTCTCCCAAGGGACCCAGGATATGCCTAAATCCAGCCCCGAGCTGAAGTGTACAGGTCTGAGCAGTCCTTGATCACCCCTTTAGCAGTGACACAGTGATGATGATCTCCTGAGGGGTGTTGCTGCATCCGCAGCAGGTTTGTGTCTCTGGGCTGGCCCACCTTCCTCCCAACCTTCACACTGGAGCTGATCAACAGCCCTGGTGGACTTTACAGCATTTATTGTCCCTCTCCTGGAACTAGGGGATTAGAGAGGCACTTGATTTTTATTTGGAATCCTCCCTGGTTGTCAAGGAAAGCAGGAACACTCCACAAGCATGTGCAAAGCATCAAGGAGACTGGAAACAAGAAAACACAAACACTCCAGTGCTGGGATTTTTAGTTCAGTTTCTGGAGAGCTCAGCAGTTGGAGGCATCACCCTGATGACTCTCAAGTAGCAGTGTTGGGTCCTGTCTGCATGGGTCAGGCAAGGCTGGGCTCAAAATATTTGTTTTCATGAAATTGTGGAGTATTTTGGAGGAATCACCTGGATACACCTGGAGTAGCTCTGGAGGCATGTAAAGAATCTCTTGTTCAAAGCACAGCTGATTTCAAAGCCAGGCCTGTTTGTTTAGGGGCTTGTCCTGTCCAGCATGGATGTCTTCCCAAGGATGAAGGAACCCTGTCCTCCTCTGCAGCTCCATGGCCTCTCTAGCCAAGGCAGCCTAAGCCCTTTGTCACCTGGCCTGGGTCAGCGCCATGGGCCACCCATGGCCCTTTGGTGAGGTGGGGGTAGCTGGGTCTGTCCCTGGGCATGGCAGGGCTGGGGCAGGAGCGAGGGTGAACATTGTGCTGGCTCCCTGTGAGGTCAGAGTGGGTGCTGGGGAAGGCATCGAAGAGGGGGTTAAAAGCAGAGGTCACAGCCAGGGACCGTGGCAAGGACACTCAGGATGGCAGCAGAGCTTTGCAGACATTGTCCTGTGCCTGTCTTTGCTTTGCTGGCTGCTCAGGGGATGAAGCCCCAGGCCACATTTTGTGTGGACTGGTTCCAGCTGCCCCAGCCTGGTGTCCCACATCGATGGTAATTAAAGCAGAACTTCCCCAGAGCTCTGCAGTCCTCAGATGCTCCCTGTGCTGGAAGCCTTTCCCCACACCCTGCAGGGGCAGGGACCTCTCTGAAGACACAGAAACCTGGCCAAATCCCAGAATCCTGGATGTGCTGGTGGGAGGGTCCAGAACAGGACTATGGCACCTCAGGTCAGGTCTGCTGTGGATTTCTCTATCCAAGCTTTGGAAGCCTCCAATAATGGAGCCTTGCTGGCATTTCCCAGTACTGGAGCTGATTAGAAAGCTTTTCCTGATGTCTGAACTGAACCTCTCAAGATGTAGTTCTTGGCTGTATCTCCTTGCTGTGTCACCTGGCCACACACAGGTGTGTTTGGCTCTGCCATCCTTTCAACTGCCTTAATTAAATCTCCCTTCACCTTCTCTTTGCCAGACCCAACCATCATAATTCCCTCTGCCTGACCCTGGAGGACATACTAGGACATGTATTGGGAAGCAATTGTTCCCAGTGAGGACAGTGAGGCCCTGCCACAGAGTGCCCAGAGAAGCTGTGGCTACCCCAGGGCCAGGCTGGATGGGGCCTGGAGCACCCTGGGATGGTGGAAGGTGGCTGGAAGTGTCCAAGGCCAGGTTGGACACTGGGGCTTGGGGCACCCTGGGATAGTGGAAGGTGTCCCTGCCCATGGCAGGGAGTGGAACTAGGATGACATTTAAGGTCCCTTCCCACCCAAACCATTCTGGGACTCTGTGATTCTCTGGTTCTGTGCCATTCTATAGGCTTCTGGTCATCTCTGGTCATCCTGGGCTGTGCCAGCCCTGGGGTGGCAGCAGGAGCAGGGCAGTGCCCGTCCCCTGTGCTGGCACTGCTGGGGCACCTCCAGCCCTGGGGGCAGCTCTGGGACCCTCCTGACAGGAGAGACCTGGAGGGGCTGGAGCGTGTCCAGGGCAGGGAACGGAGCTGGGAAGGGAATGGAGCCCCAGGAGTGGAACTTCCTGCACTTCCTGTCCCATTCATGACAATATTACTTCCTAATCCTGTCTCCTCTCACTCACTCAAAAAGCTCTGACATTTGGGTACCTAGCACATGATTTCTCTTTTTATGTTGCTGTGGAGTTACTTAGCTGTAGGTCAGAAACATCTGAAGGAGTCCAGCATTCCTGCCCTGCAGGTGTCTAAATCACCTGTGGAATGGGATTTGTTCCCTGTGCTGCTGCCCCAGTTCCAGCCCAGACAGTCAAGGACAAGAGCTGGACATGGGCTCTTTATTCCTTCCAGGATCTCCATCCTGAGGGGATCCCAACCCTTTTGACTCATGGTGCTTGTTTTGCTGTTTCTTCTGGAGCCTACTCACAGAAACTTCCTTGTCCAGCATTTCTGTCCTTGATCCATGGAGGTCTGGAGAGTCTTTATTGTCAGCAGTGCTCTGATCCCCATCCCCAGCTTCAATTCCACACGGAGCTGGGGGCAGTCCAGAGAAAGCAAATGGATACAGCAGTAGAGGGAGGTTCACTGCCTGGATGGGAGTTTCCAGCCCATCCCACCTTTTCTCTGACCCATAAGAGCTGGATACATTCTCTCAGATGGTTGCAGCCCATTCCAGCTTTTTTTCTATCCCATGGGAGCTGGACACATTCCCTCCACTGGCTCTGGGAATCCTGGTGCCTTTCCAGCACTTTGTGCTTTGTTTTCTCTCTGGTGCTGCACCTTCCACTGGAAACAAAGGGATGTTTGCATTCCAGTGTGATGCTTCCTTTTCTTCCCTGAGTGCCTTGCACTAATTGATCTGTTATTAGTGATAATTCTGATTTACATGATGTTTTAGGACTGGCATTTCTGTGGCAGAAGTGATGCTCTAATGTCACACTTCGAAGTGGCTTGTGATGTGTCACCTCATCTCCTGTGAGCTGCTGGGGGGGGGGGGGAGTGGGTTCACTTTTATTTTTTTGTTAAAAACCAATCTTTTGCAAGAACCATCTGGCTGCTAAATTCTCCTCCTGGAGCTGTGCGGTTGGCTGGGAGTTCATTTGCGTCTTTAGCTACTAAAGAGGAAGTAAAAGTGACTGATTAGTCTGAGACTGGGACCATTCACATCAAAGTGACAGATTTTGTGAGCTGGATTTGGGGAAGTGTTTAAAACTGGTGTGTTTTCATTAAATTTTGAAGACTGTGGGCAGAACTGCGCTCTTAGCGCTGCAGCTCAGCACTCAGCCCTGCACCCTGGGTTGTTATGTCACAGTGGATTGTGGGGCTGTTCAAATTTGCCTCTGCTTGCTTGATGACTTTAAATATTGATTTTAATTGTGCGTCTTTCTTAAGGCTGTGAGTGATGGTGGGAGCCCTGGACAATAATCCCTGTGCACAACACAGCCACGTGCACCAGGAGGTGGGAACTCAGCCTGGCTCTTCAGCAGAGGGGAGGGAGAGGAAAGGAAAATATCTTTGGAGCCCCTAAATTCAGCTTTCCCTGCTCCCATGTGGACTTTGCCAGGGATGTGCCATGAGCTGCTGGGCAAGTTGGGCTCTCAGAAGCCATTTGGGACTGCTGGAGTAAGGCTGGGAGGGCTCCACACTCTCCCCTGACCAGAGGGATCTTTAGAAAGCCTAAGAGCAAATCCAGATTGAGGAACGTGGGATTTGTCTCTGCAGAGAGAAGAAGCCACCTGGAAGCCACCAGGACCTGTAGGACTAGCAGTACAAGGATCTGGAGGGCCAGGACACAGGGAATGGTTTCAAACTGACAGAGAGTGGGTTTAGATTGGATATCAGGAAAGATTCCTCCCTGGGAGGGTGGGGAGGCCCTGGCACAGAGAAGCTGTGGCTGCCCCTGGATCCCTGGAAGTGCCCATGGCCAGGTTGGATGGGGTTTGGATCAGCCTGGGACAGTGGGAGATGTCCCTGCCATGGCAGGGGTGGCACTGGATGGGCTTTAAGGTCCCTCCCAACCCAAACTAGTCTGGGATTCTGGGACTGTGCATCCCTGTGGCACTGGCCTGTTTTCAGGAGCAGTCCCTGTCCCAGGCTCCTTCCCAAGCACACATCCTCATGGATCTGGCCCTGATCAGTGCTCTCCATGGCCATGCAAACATGGTTAGCATTGGCTTTACACTAGAGGGCTGTCTGTCCCTTTCCCTTCGGAGCAGTCTGTGTGCCGGGAATGTTCCTGTCATTGCTCCCACAGTTTGACAGCAGCCTGTCCTGCCAGGTGTGGAGTGTGCTGCAGGCTGGTGTTCAGTGCTCAGCTCTGCTCTCTGTGCTGCTCAGAATATGCCTGTCCTGGGCTGGAGGCACTTTGGAGCTGTCTGCCTCAGAGAAGTGAAGCTCTCTGGCTCTGTCCCCCTGTCCAGCTCAGCAAGAAGCAGCAGTTTCCAAACAGGTTTCCTTCCCCTCCTGTTTTTCCAGGCCTCTTTTGCTGTCAGGAGCAGAGCACTTGGTGGTAGCACAGGGATGCTCTGGGTGTCCAGGAGTGTGGCATTTCCTGCTGCTGCTGTGCCCTGGTGAGGATCTGCAGCCCTGAACATCTGCACATCCAGCTGTGGGATGACTCAGACAGGAATTGCTTTGGAAGTGGCTCCTGGGGGCTGGAGGAACCTTCAGTATCCCAGGGCTGAAAGAGATTTGGCAGCTTCTACCTGAAAGTTCAGCTGGGATGGCTCCTCTGGCTCTGCTGTCACCTGCAGGGCTGGGATCTCTGTGGGGACATTGCCACCGTGAAGCCTAGTTGCTTTGGTCCACTGCTGTCTGTGTTCCATGGAATCACAAAATATCCTGAGCTGGAAGGGACCGCAAGGGATGATCCAGTCCCACCCCTGGCCCTGCCCAGACCCCCCAACAACCCCACCCTCTCCATCCCTGGCAGCGCTGTCCAAAGGCTCCTGGAGCTCTGGCAGCCTCGGGGCCGTGCCCATTCCCTGGGGAGCCTGGGCAGTGCCAGCACCCTCTGGGAAAGAACCTTTCCCTAAAATCCAACCTAACCCTGCCCTCACACAACTTCCTGCTGGTTTAATTAAAATGATTTAATTCTGTTCCCACTCACTGTTAAGTCAGATAAAGATTGAACCAGCTGAGGTTTGCCTTTGCCTGACAGACATGGTTTGAATTCAGGCCTGAATTCAGCTGTCTGCCTGGAGAATTCCAGCCCCAACACAACCCCTCAGTGCCTCCCATGTGCCTCCTGCCAGCTGCATTTGTGGCACTGCTTTTTCCTGTTCCTAGATACCTCAGTAGTCAAGATTTGGCTTAGTTTGGGCAAAAGTGGTGATAATTGAGAGCAGCCAAGTTCCTGGACCCCGCCCAAAGGTCTGCCCCAGTGAGCAGGGCTGGAGGGAGTGCAGGAATGACTTGGGATGGCCAGGAGTGAGTGGAGAGAAGGCACTGGTGGGTACTGGGAGAACTTTGGGGCTGTGTCCGGCATACACTGAGGTGCAGAGGTTGGTTCCTTGGCACAAGTTGGTTTATGAACTCCAGGCACTTCTCTGCCTCCCTCAGTTTGCCCCTAATGCATCCTGAGGGAGGGGGGTTAATGATGGTGATGCCAGGGGCTCTGAGTAGTGGCATTGACCCCAGTGATGGTGGTGGGACACTGCTGGGCCATGGGGAGAGGGACATGGAGGTGCTGGACCTGCTCTGCACCCACCCCACACACTGCTGGGACAGCAGCAGGAGCAGCAGCAGTGGGAACAGCTGGGACCTGCTGTCACCTGGGCTCAGGACAGGGCCTCGGGCCTCGGGTCTGAGATGGGCCCCTTCACTGCTCAGGGGTCACTGCTGCAGGCAGCACCGCCTGCCTGGCCCTGTCCTGTCACCCAGGGCAGAACTGGAGCTCTGGGCAGGCAGGAGGTCACCTCCTGAACCCTCCTGGCACAGAGCTGCTGAGTTCTGCCCATGTGCCAGCCAGGCAGGGCAGTTCAGGAATCACAGAAACATGGAATGGCTTGGGTTGGGAGGGACCCTAAAGGCCATCCAGTGCCACCTCTGCCATGGCAGGGACACCTTCACTGTCCCAGGCTGCTCCAAGCCCTGTCCCACCTGGCCTTGGACACTTCCAGGGCAGGGCAGCTGCCCAGGCTGGGTTCATCACTCACCCCACCCTGCTCCCCCACATTTACTCAGCTCTGTGTAGACCAGCAACTGTTGAATCCCCCACTTGGGTCCATTTCAGGCCACAAAATGGATTTTAGCCCTTTTGGATAGGAAGCAAAGGGATTCTGCCCACCCAGCCTGCCCAGACATGGCAGGGGTAGCCCCTGCAGGCCTTGATGTGTTAGGTTTGTGTTAGATTTCTGACATCAGGGGGTGAAGTGAGAGGAGACTTCAGCTGGGCTTGGAGGCAGAGCCTGGCTGATGGGCTGTGGCTTTATCTTCAGATGACAGCCAAGGTGACATCCTTGGGTTTGATGTCACCCACAAGTCCAAGGAGCCATTTTTCCCAAGTTTTTACCAAGACCCAGTTTCTACCATGACACAAATTTTGCTGCTGAGGCACTGAGGGCAGTATGGAATCTGGAGATCAGACAGTGGTTGTTTAAATATCATTCCCACTATTCCAGCACTATTCCTGTTTTCCTGAGGCTGCATCCTCTGCTGGGTGCAAAGTGTGGTCCCTAGGAAGGGGTTCTGTGAGGGGCTAGGGGTGCTGCTGACCTGAGATTGTGTCCTCCTTCTCTCCCAGGCTGGAAGGGAGCTCCAAGGGAGCAGCACAGCCAAAAGAGGTATTTGTACCAGTGGTACAATAATCAGTGACCCCGAGCTGCCTCCAGGGAGCCAGCCCAGGAGAGCCTTTCCTTGGCCATGGCTTTTCAGTGGGAAATGCTTTGCTTTTACTGTGTTTATTTTTGGCTTTCCAGGAGTTTCTCAAGGCTTACAATTAATCCTGAGCTTTGGAGTGGCCAGCTGGGCTGCAGGGACAAAGTCTGCCTCAGAACACTGGGTTTGGTCATTTCCTTGGGAGCTTTGAATAGTTTAACCTGGGGACACCTTGGGCATGTGCAGAGTGCTTTGGATGGAGAGACAGGTAGGACAGGAGAAGGTGTTCCTGTCCATGGCAGGAGGGTTGGAATGGGCTGTTCTTTGGGTACCTTCCAACCTAAACCATTCCATGATTCCATGGCTCCGTGACTCTGTGGCTCTGTGATTCCCTGATTCTGTGAATCTGTGTCTCTGTGATTCCCTGATTCCATGGCTCTGTGATTCCTTGATTCCATGACTCTGTGATTCCCTGACTCCATGACTCTGTGATTCCCTGACCCCGTGGCTCCATGGCTCTGTGATTCCATGACCCCGTGGCTCTGTGATTCCATGACTCCGTGGCTCCATGGCTCTGTGATTCCATGATTCCCTGACTCCATGACCCCATGGCTCTGTGATTCCCTGACTCCATGACTCTGTGATTCCCTGACCCCGTGGCTCCATGGCTCTGTGATTCC
>VZRX01006203.1:0-46418 GCA_013398075.1 Notiomystis cincta
TTGTTTTTTTGGTTTTATTTGTTGTTTGTACATTTGGGTTTTGTTTGTGGATTTGGCTGTGTATTTGCTTGGGGGAGATGTTTACTTAATTTTTATCCAAGTTTCATATTTTAGAAATAAAATACTGTAAAATGAAGATACACTAACAAACAGTCCGTTCACAGTGGCATAAATCTCTAAATTACAAAATGCACAAGTACAATAAAGAGCAAAATTTCAGTGTTTGGCCACATGGCACAAAGTGCTTAAGATGATGTTCTATTTGTAAACAGTACATTATGTAGATTGGAACAATACAAAGCAATTCAATTAGAGATAGTGTGACCTTTTACTGCTTAAGCTCAAAAGCAGCAGAAGGAACCTTGCCTATAATGAACATTTAGCTATCTCCACTTTATTGCTGTTTTCTAGCATTATCTAAATGAACACGTCTTCTCTGTATTGCAGATGGATTTGGATGTCTGCAGCCTTTCAAGAGGGAGATTGTCCTCTCAGCTCAATGTTCTGAGTGTTGTCAATGAGGTCATACATATGTTCTCACTAATATAACCGTAGCTTCAGTTTAACCATCAAGATATTGATTTCACCCTTGGGAAACTACCAAGCTGGGCATCATTAGAATAACATTTGCCACTTCACAATGACTGTGGTAATGCAGTATGTTGTCTGCAGCATTTGTGCCTCACTACCTTTCCTGTGGTGGAAGTGGTGCAGGTGCCTGCTGTGGGTAGCAATGGTGTTTCATGCAATACTTCACCTCAGTTTACTTGTAATCAGCCTAGGCTAAGATGTGGTTTATCTCAGAAACAAAGGGAAAGTAATTTAAAAAAACCCTGCTTACTTCACCTAAAAAAAATGTTTATAATTTATGCCTAGAACCTAATGAATACCATCTGATCAAGATCTCAGTTTTGATAAAATGCTATCACCCCTTCTAATCATGCTGGTAAATAGGCTCAATAATGACTCGGAGAATTCCACCTGTACTTCCTACCCAGCAGCTGAATTTTACTACAAATGTCTTAATCAGAAATACAATTTCTATACAGGCTTTCTTTCTTTTTTTTTTTTTTTTAAGTTACTGGTCTTGCATAGGTGTACCTTGTACTTGCTTTGTTTTCAAATGTAATTGTTGGCTCATGCAGTATGTCGTTCTAAATAATATCCTCCAGTACAACAGCTACAGCCTAGAGTAGTGTCAGAAAATGGCTTGTTGTGTGCAGGAGGCTGTTGTAGTTAACATGGGAGAAGAGCAACTTGCTGTGTAGCCTTTCATAGCCTTCAGGTACAGTTACTGAGCAGCCCTCCACTCTGTGAGTGAAACAATGGGAAGAAATTAGATAGGGGGATTAATTACAGGAAAGTAAGGAGCAGGGAATGAGACGTGGCCCCGGGGAGGGTCTGTGGTTAGTGGCATGTTTAGTCATGCTATGCCAGCCACCTGGATTTCTGGAAATTTAATCAAGTTCCAGAAAGCCTGGACAGTTAGTTGTTAAGCACTGCTGAACCACCCCAGCAGCACTCGGAGGTGTGGAGGAGGTTAATGAGTGCCCGTGGGTCCAGTGGGCAGGACTGCAGCTGAGTAAGGGGGAAAGTCATGAGCTCACCGGGTGGACTCATCAGAGAGACAGGAAGGAAAGCTCTCATCCTTCTGGAAATCCCCAGCTGAGTGCAGAGCAGGGCAGCTCTTTCTCTAGCTCGCCAGGACAAGGAGACCATATATGTGCATTGTCTTGGGATCACTGTTAAAAGGAGTATTTCCATCCCACTCCTCACACAAGAATGTTCAAAGCAGGAATAGCTAAACTTTTTTCCAATTATGGCATTGCCAGCTTGTGAGGGACTGGGGACTCCAGATTTTCAAGGATACAAAGGCACTTCTCCATGGATTCCTGTGGACCTTGGCCCCTTCAGCCCTGCCATTATGCGAGTTAACTCCTGAGCTTCAAGTCATGGACCGACTAATTCCTCTCAAGGGGAAACCCAGAGCTGATGAACAGAATCATAGAGTCATAGGATGTTAAGTGGTTGGAATGAACCTTAAAAATCATCCAGTCCCAACCCTCCTGCCATAGGCAGGGCCACCTCCCCAAGTTACTCAAAGCTATATCCAACCTGAACACCACCAGGTTTGAGACATCTACAACCTCCCTGGGTTACTACGCTTACAATGGAAAACTTCTCAATATGTAACACAATTTCCCCCTCTTTCAGTTTGTACCATTATATCTTGTCCTACCACTGCAGTTCCTGATGAAGAACCCCTCTCTGGCTTCCCTGTAGGCTCCTTCAGATACTGGAAGGTTATGAGGATGTCTCCATGCAACCTTCTCTTCTCCAGACAGCACAGCCCCAACTTTCTCAGCCTGTCTTTGTAGGGTGAGGACTTTGCTCCAGGATCTGCTCTACACAACCACTGGGGATCTGGAACTGTGCAAGGATTCCCTTGCACACCAGTCTTTCAACATTATCTGTGTAAGTCATGGGCTGCCCCTCATCCTAAGCATGCATGAGACACCACTGCTTTCCTGAGATAAAAACACTGTGCTTGTGGGTTGTCAAGACTCTTTCCTTAAACACAGGTCTTATCTTGACCTGGTATACTGACAACAACTAGCATGTAGCAGGGGCACAGAGGGGCCAGCTGGGGCTGAAGAGCTCAGAGGCATCACGGATGGCCTCAGGACTCCATCAGCTCCTACAAGATGGCAGAGCAGCTTGGCACAGGGTACAACCATTGTGATGAACTGTCAGCTTGCATTCCAGAAGTTTAATGCAACTTTTTCCACTAAAAAGTTCAGTGCGTCTTTACACAGATGCGCAATCAGCACTGAGTGTTTGGTGAGGAGATCTTCACATTCACATTGTTCCTGTGCCATGTTCAGTGTTCATCTAGTCTGGGCCTGGGCCTCTGTCTCCAGCCCAATAGACCAGGGAGCCCAGCTGCTGTCGCCATGTCCTCACCTCTGGATACTAAAGATGAGGAACCAGAGGAAGTGCACCTTCACCATTGGATCTTTATCCCTCCTGACTGTGATGAGATGGTGTTCCAGAGGGAAACCAAACCTGTGGGAGCAGATGAGAGCTGCTGCTGGGTGAGCCAGGCTCAGGGGTTATCTGTTGCTAGGGCAGCTACAATTGCATAGATTGCCATCTGGGAGCAGGTCCCTGGATGGTCCTTGTGATTGGGCTTGTATAAATTGTTCAGCACTGTCCTGCTATGGCCCACTGACTGCAGCATGGACATGGAGCATATCAGCAGCTCCTGCCCAAAATGGGTAACCTTGACGGTGCAATGTGGACCATATGGATGCACAGAGCCTTCAGAGTGGCACTGAAAACATCTATCACCTGTTTGACCACAATGTGTTTTTCTGTTTTTATATCCATTTAGCCTTTTGGCCATTAAGGCTGTATTGTCTCATACCTTGCCCCTGGGACTGACTTTTAAATGTGGTGACTTTTAAGCGTGGTAATGTTGCTCTACTGAGACTCCCAGTTCCCACCCAGTCACCTTAGACATGGCATTCCATCCTTCTAAATTTTGCATTCCAGGCTGGCAATTTCACATGGTTAGTTCCAACAGTACCAGACAGTGGTGTATAACTCCAGATCTTCCCTGTTCAGGGAAAAGACCACCATTGGCTGCAATCAAAACTGAAATTGTTTAGCAAGTGGGGATGTGTTGAGGAAGGCTAAAAGCAAGGGAAGTCTGGAGATCTGGGAGCCACAGTAAGACCCTATCTGATAATACCCCTCATTTAGGCCTGCCCCAGGCTCTCCCAGGCTGAGGCCAAGCCAGTGAAGGTCTCTGCCATCATGTTGCAGCAAGCTGCAGTTGCAACTGGAGCAGAAAGTGGTTGAGGACTAGCTCTGCCAGGGAGCAGAGATGAAGATGTGCTGCCTCTTTTTGGGTGTGCTCTGCTGTGGCCTAGTGCAGAGTGCGTCACAGATGATGAGGATGATGTGTTCAGGGGCACATTGGTGAATTTATATGAAGGGCTCTGGGACTGGGACCTCTACAAGGTTTGTTCCGAGTTTTGCTGCAGTCACTCTGCTCCAGAGGGGCTGATCATAAAAAGCGTGAGCGTGACTCATCCCTCACCAGCTGATGGGAGGCTCCCTTCATGGCTCATAAAGGCTGCACAGATTTAGCCTAAATGTCTCTGTAAGCATCAGAATTCAACTGCCAGGCACCGCTATTGCTCATGCCTTGTCATTTGACAGGCTAGGTTCTTCTGAATCTGATTTTCCAATAAAAGATTCTAAATCTGAACATGTTTTTCGTTAGCAGGTAGACATCCAAATGATAGTGCTGTCCAGGGAGTAACTCATGACTAAGTCTTACTGGAATTCACAAAATTTGCATCCTCCTACTTATTCAACTTTGCAGCTCATTGTCACACATACACCCTTAGCCTACTGAACACAAAAAAGTGTGGAAAGAAGGAAGAGAGAATGGTCACCACATCACCTGCTTTCACCTGTTGCTGAGCACCTCCTCATAAGGGCCCAAGAAGAGCATGTGCTTAAAGCTGGAATGCTGTTGAGTCTAGGATGGAGCACCCATCAGAGTAGGGATCCTGTAGCTGGTTAGGTCGACTGTGCTCAGAGAAATATCCTCATTCCTGGACATTCTGAAAGAAAGCCTTCTCTTTAACAATAGTTACTTGGAAGAAGAGTTTAGACTCTGAAGATTGGGACAGTGTTCACAAGTCAATAAATCACCAATTTTTCCCTGAAAAGCTTTAATCAAAAGCCCATTTCCTTTCCAACTCTGCTATAGATCAACATCAAATCAATACTGTAAAATAATCCCTCCAAATTCATGTTTCTCTATTAAATATAGGTTTGACCATTTCCCATTTTGTAACAAAAAAAAAAAAATGCACACCAAGACTGCTGTAGATAACACTTATTTGATTTAGGTTGGTCTGAAATGCATTATCAATTTTGGGAGAGAGGCCATGTTTTGTAGCACTATTATGGCAGGTAGAGGGAGAGGAGAGGCAGAAGGCAGCCAAAAAGGCCTTTGTACTAAATCTAGTGGAATTCTGGTCTTCTGGGTTTCTGGGAGAGGAAGAGGAAGTCTCAGCAGCATTTAGCAGTTTGAGTGAAAAGCAGTGAAGACTGGATTTTTTAACAAAAGTTTTCTAATTTCATCTCATAATTAATTATTGATGTTACCTGGATGTTAATTTAAAACAAAGTAAAAACAACAAGAAAACTAACCAAAAACCTACAATGACAAAGCTTTGAAAAAGATGTCTTGAAATCCCATCTCTCCTGTTCTTACTGAGAGGCTTTTGTCCTACATAATCTCACCATTTCATTAGCTCTTCACTTATGCTAGTCTCCCTACCCTACAGAGTTTTCTAGCCTACATTTTTGATGAAAAAGAAATAGAAACTCCCAGGACAAGAGATGTTTTTTTACTGCTCATTAGGGTAGAGATTTGCTGGATCACTGGGATCCTCATCTATAAGCTGTGTAGCTGGGTTCTGTAGCAATCATGATGATGGAAAGGATGCGAAGAGAAGTCACCCTTGTCTCCAGGCTGGCAATCCCATGGCATGGAGTCTCTGCATGGTGCTGTGACCACGCTCATGCTTGCCCTGCTGAAGTGCTGCCAGCAGCCTGTACCACCAGGCAATCAGCTCTCCTTGCTGAGGTCTCCACTGCACAGGCTCTGAAGAGTCGACCCTTTGCGGACTAAGTGTTGTGTTCATTCTTACTTTACAGCCACAGGTCTGAGCAGCTGCACCTCAGCCCCACAGGGAAGGCTAACATTCAAGGCCTTCATAAAAATATCACTGCACTCTACAGCAAAAGAAATGTTGCTATTTTCAGTCCTACTCCTTCTCATCGAAAAGACAGGGCTGTTGACACACAAAGGCAAACATAAGTGATATACACTCATTAATTATTCCTTTGTTCACTTTTCTTTTCCTTGGAAATACTCTTACAGCATTGCATTTCTACTCTCAATGAAGTTTGATGACAAATTTGATATGGACTTATGGCATGACTTGTATATTAATGCTTGGTCCAGATCATGTCATTAATATTTCTCCTCTTCATGGCAACATAATATAGTATACTTATATTTTCAAACACTTAAATGACCTGTCACTTCTGCCTTGCAAATCTTTTTCAAATGAGGCCAGGCCTTTTTATGGAGCATTAGCTTTCAATCTAAACCCTATTCTAAGACCAACTGCATCCTTTTCATGCTGAATATACATCATTCAGCATCTCCCTTTCAACACAGAATATTTTTGGTCTGCAGCATTGAAAATTGCTGAGTGAATAAAATCGTGGGTCTCATACACAGCCCTTCAATGGTTAAGTAGAGGTAATTCTTCAGTGTGCTGACTTCATCCCTTCAGGCATCCCCTCAGTACACTCTGTCTTTCCTTTTTCTGATGCAATGCAGCCAGTGTTATTGAAACACTCTATTGCTGATTTACTAATTAGCTTTTATTACCAGAATTGGTCTGACCTTATCTACTTTCAGTACTGTTCTTACTGGCTCTGTTCCTCCAGAGCATTCTCATCTATTCCCATGTACAATGCACATTCAGGAGCTTGTTTGGGTTATGAGTCAGAAGATAAGCCCGTCTCCCAGTCTCCAGCTGGAGCTCCTGAGGCTTAGCTGTGATCTCCAATATTCTTTACAGTAACTGTTATTTTCTTTACAGGGTAGTTTGAGGGATCAATATCTAAAATCACTAAAGATATTATAATTTACTTGACATTTTATCAGGACTATAGACTGTACAGAAAACTTTTTTAGGTGTAGAAGTGCATGTCCTGAACATCACGATGCTTTTTCCTGCTGCTGGGCACCGGGTGAGGGTCAAGAGTCTCCAGCCTGAGGTGAAGAGTGTTTGGAGGTTAGAGAAAGTGTTTTCTGCCCTGTACTTCTTGGTCTGACAAGGATCATGAAGGCTGGTGGGAAGCTGTTGTCCTACCTTTTACTTCCTGAGCAGCGGTGCCAACAGTGCCATGACATAAATAATCAAGATAACAATAACTTAAACCAAGCACTAACCACCCCAGGAAACCTCTCTGCTGGAGTGGGTAGCTGTGCACTGCAGTTTCCCACAAACATGCTTATCTGCTCACCAGCCTCAGGTGGTGTGCAGGAAGCCTGGCCAAGGGGTTGGTTCACCAGCAACCAGCAAGGTTACGCCAGATTATGGATTAATTTAGCTGAAAGGCTAGGGCTGCTGCCAGAAGCCAAGGAGTCCAGCCAACAAGAAAGTGGGTGCTATCAGAAGTGTTTCGTGCAGAGCACATGGGAGACTGCTGCTGCTTGGAGATTTCCAACAGGCAAAAGAGCAGAATGTTTCTCTGGGAGGCTCTAATTTAATTTGTTCATTCCATAGAACTCGTCTGATTTTTCACACCCCTGGGTCTGCTGCCTTAGTGGACCAGCAGCTCTCTAAACAGTTCAGGGCCAAAGCATGAGGAATTATATATTGTTAAACTGCTATTCCTGCCCTGCATTTCAGTAATGTCACCACATTAGAATGGTAGCATGGCAATGTTAATGTTTTACTACCCAGAAAAAAAGTAGGAAGAATTCCCTGCATTATATTACGGTGACCACATTACTCTGATCACAACATGATTTAACACAGAGATTTGGGAAAGAATTTCTGTAAGACACATTTTTGCAATGGACATGGAAGAATTTCCTACAAAGTGGGAAGTACTCCTTCCAGAAGGCTCTCTGCCTATGGCTTCCCCTTCCCCCCCACCATCAGACAGATGCACTTTATACTGCTTTTTTATTATGCTCAGCATATTTCTAAGCACAAACCATAATACCTCTAACACAACACTATGGATAAACTTGTGTCATGTTGTCCCCATATTTGTATTACAGACAGAGCAGGCAGCTGGTGCATGGACTATATTGTGGGCAAAGAGGAGAAACTATTTCCTTATGAGGCATTGTTAAATACTCACAGCACAGTTTTGAACAGACTAGAGCATATTGTAGTGGTTGGAATAACACCTGCAATTTTCCCCATAGATTTTGTCCTAAGAGAAGATGGTGCTGTCATTATTCATTCTCTTTATAAAGCTATAGCAATTTGGCAGTCAGTCCCTCAGCTGAGGGAGAAGGGGACTGTGGTCTTTACTCAGATGTAGCCATTTTTCAGAAAAATAGAGCTGACAAAGACAGAAGACTTCCCAAAGATACACAAATCAGGGACAGAAAAAAAACCCTCTGAAGTGCTCCCAACAGTGAAAGCTATACTCCTCAAACAAAGAAAACAATCTTGTGGTTGTGACCAATATCCTATTCCCAAGCAGATGCTTTTGAAAAGAGATGAATTTATCAATTCCTTTGGCAAACCTAGTTTCTTCTGATTGTGATTGAACAATGAAAAGATTGAAAGAGGCTGGCTAAAAAATGAGAAAGTAAAATTAAGAACTAGATAAAGTATTAGATGGTGGGAAATGCCATCACGCATCAGCAGCATCCAGCAATGGCAGACTGGGAGGCTCCGTCCAAAATCTTAAAAACACTCAAGAAGCACACTCAGCTCCCCAGAGATATAAACCAATAATCTATTTTTTGAGTGAGAGTACTCAAAAAAAGAGTGAAGAGACTGATCATATTACAATGAAGGCAAAAGGACTGACTTGAGCAAGGAGCAGCTATAAAACATGAAAGTTATTGTTAGATTCCTACCGGGGATGAAAGGCAATGGCATTCAAAGGAAAATTACCAAAGCAGCCATGTAACTCCACAAAGACTTAGGCAAGTCTAGTACACAGTCTTCCATTTGAAGACAGAGCAAAGATAGGATACAAAAAGGAGCTGCTTCCAGAAAATGTGATGGCATAAATAGGGAAAGCATGCCCAAATAGAGAGGATACAAACTGCAGACACTCTGAATGTCATGAGGAAAAAAGTCTACAAAAAAGGGAAACAAAGGAACAAAACCACAAAAACAAGCAGGCATCCAAGGAGTGAAAACTTGCACATCCATGAGCTTAGTGTAGCACAAAGGAAACCACCAACCACAAAACACACAAACGTCTGTAGAGCTCAGTGTGGCAGCAGATGCAAGAGAAGAGCCAAAACCATGTGTAAACTAAAACCACCAGAACAGTTAGGGTTGAAAGGGTACTCTGGAATTCATCTTGTCCAATCCCCCTGCCAAGGCAGGGTTACGCAGAGCAGGTGACATAGGAACACGTCCAGATGGATTTTGAATGTCTCTGGAGAGGGAGAACCCATGACCTCCTTGGGCAGCCTGTTCCAGTTCTCTGCCACCTTTAATGTAAAGGAGTGCTTCCTCACATTGAGGGAAACTTCTTGTGTTTTAGTTTACAGTTGATCTCTAACCAAACCCTTCATGACTGGGGGAAGTCTTCCTTCCTCTAGCCTTCCTTTCCTTGCCCCAGGGTCTGGGATTCCTGAGGGTTGGCCTCAGCAATTAACACTTAAGGAAAGAAGGCATTCGATAATTCTGTCTTCTCTCTGTTTTTCTTCACCAAGACACCCATCTAATTCAGCAATGACCCCACATTTTCCCTAGTTTTCTTTTTGCTGCTAATGCACTTGCAGAAGTCCATCTTGCTGTCCTTGATTTCCCTTTATATACTCAATTCCAAATGGGCATTGGATCCCTACATCCTCTGACAATGCTCCTATAGATGTCTCATGTGGCCTATCCGTTTTTCCACATCCCACAAATTTTTCTCTTCTGTTTGAGATTTGGTAGAAGCTCCCTGCTCATCTTTGTGGGTCTTCTGGCCCCTTTACTTGATTTATTGCTCATGGGAATACACTGGTCTTGAGCTTGAAGGAAGTCATGCTGGAGGTGAAGCCAAAAGCGAAATAGAATAGGTATATGGTTTTGTGCTTTATATCATAAAGGTACCCTGAATCTTTTATAAGGAAAGAANAGCAATTGCCCCACATTTTCCCTAGTTTTCTTTTTGCTGCTAATGCACTTGCAGAAGTCCATCTTGCTGTCCTTGATTTCCCTTTATATACTCAATTCCAAATGGGCATTGGATCCCTACATCCTCTGACAATGCTCCTATAGATGTCTCATGTGGCCTATCCGTTTTTCCACATCCCACAAATTTTTCTCTTCTGTTTGAGATTTGGTAGAAGCTCCCTGCTCATCTTTGTGGGTCTTCTGGCCCCTTTACTTGATTTATTGCTCATGGGAATACACTGGTCTTGAGCTTGAAGGAAGTCATGCTGGAGGTGAAGCCAAAAGCGAAATAGAATAGGTATATGGTTTTGTGCTTTATATCATAAAGGTACCCTGAATCTTTTATAAGGAAAGAAAGTGAAATTGCAGCAAAACAAATCAAATTAAAATTATATCATGACATGCTCACAAAATTAGAACCATAGTGTAACTTGAAAGCAGGGTACAAGGAAAGAGGAAGGCTGGAATTTCAGGTAGAGGAAAAAAAAAGAAAAGAGAACAAGAAATCTCTGATTTTATTAAAATATATGACCCTAACAATCCCAGAACCAAAAGAAATATTCCCCTCTTGGAAAAATGGCAAACTGAAGGTATAGCAGCAGTAATTAAATTTTATGTTCCATCAAGGCAGGTGAAAATTTAAAAAATTACCATTGCGCCTTGGTCATTTTTTTGGTGGGCAAGAATATCTTCCAGACCTGTTATATGTGATAATAGGTAAAAGAGTTTGACTATTAAAGAGGTGCTCCCATTACAAGAACCAAACAACCAACAGTGGGAGCCACAAAGAGAATGGAAAAGCAGATCGTGTTGTAACGGAAGCCAACAGCTGGAGGAGTGGAATGGCACTTCCTCAGAAATCAGTCAAGCTATTTGCCAGAGACCCTTAATGCTTCAAACAAGTACTAAAAAGGGCTCAACATCAAAGGTCTGCAAAAGGAGACATTTAAACTGAGTTGACAACAGCAAAACATGTTGGCAACCAGTGCCAACAATGGATATTAATAAATGTCATTAGAGCTACTTTACCATATTTGGTATGTCACTAGGTTGATAGAAATGGCAAAGAATGACATTCGGGGTAAAAACTGAGGGCAACTTCCAATGTTACCCAAAAGCTACATAAACAAGATTCCTAGGAAGCCACATCATAGCGGGTGGTGCTCTGGCAGACGGAATTGCTGGGTGAAAGCTGATGCAAATCATGGCAGAAATCCCCATTGTCTTCTGTGACCATTCAGGGATGCAGGAGTGCAGTTGGAAGTGGTGTCACGGAGCCACTGACCATGAAAGGCCTGTGACCTGGCCTTGGGAAGGCAGAAGGAAGAAAACTCAACTCCACACTAAATGGATTCAGTCAGTTTACAGACTATTAACACTGCTAAACTAGCTTCACTTCTTTCCCCAGAATCTTTAGGTGAAAGTAAACTTTCATGGTTACTGTTACACAAATGAGCCATATGGGTACCTTGATGTAGCATAGCTATCTCACATCTCAGAGATTAATGACCCACCCAAAAATTTTGGGATGTGTACAGAAAAATGTGATAGAGATGGCACCTACTGCAGAAGTGGCGTAGATGCCTTCTGTGTTGAAGGCCACACTAAAACAGGGGCTTGCAGGACCATGTACGTGTGAAAAGTACAGGACAAATACGTTCAGTTTCTCCAAGCACTGGAAACCTTCAAAGAAAAAGTGACCACGAATGACAAGCCTTTAAAAAAAAGACCTTACTGGAAGTTTCTGGAAACTTTAATCACATGCCATCGATACTGCAAACCTGGCACTTACACAAAATATGCTTCAGAGTACTGAGGTGTGCCTACCTGGCTTCTTTTCCAAAGGGATATTGTGACATGAACCATGGCAGTTCATCAACTTGAAAGGGATGACTTCNGCCTTCCTTTCCTTGCCCCAGTGTATGGGATTCCTGAGGGTTGGCCTCAGCAATTAACACTTAAGGAAAGAAGGCATTCGATAATTCTGTCTTCTCTCTGTTTTTCTTCACCAAGACACCCATCTAATTCAGCAATGACCCCACATTTTCCCTAGTTTTCTTTTTGCTGCTAATGCACTTGCAGAAGTCCATCTTGCTGTCCTTGATTTCCCTTTATATACTCAATTCCAAATGGGCATTGGATCCCTACATCCTCTGACAATGCTCCTATAGATGTCTCATGTGGCCTATCCGTTTTTCCACATCCCACAAATTTTTCTCTTCTGTTTGAGATTTGGTAGAAGCTCCCTGCTCATCTTTGTGGGTCTTCTGGCCCCTTTACTTGATTTATTGCTCATGGGAATACACTGGTCTTGAGCTTGAAGGAAGTCATGCTGGAGGTGAAGCCAAAAGCGAAATAGAATAGGTATATGGTTTTGTGCTTTATATCATAAAGGTACCCTGAATCTTTTATAAGGAAAGAAAGTGAAATTGCAGCAAAACAAATCAAATTAAAATTATATCATGACATGCTCACAAAATTAGAACCATAGTGTAACTTGAAAGCAGGGTACAAGGAAAGAGGAAGGCTGGAATTTCAGGTAGAGGAAAAAAAAAGAAAAGAGAACAAGAAATCTCTGATTTTATTAAAATATATGACCCTAACAATCCCAGAACCAAAAGAAATATTCCCCTCTTGGAAAAATGGCAAACTGAAGGTATAGCAGCAGTAATTAAATTTTATGTTCCATCAAGGCAGGTGAAAATTTAAAAAATTACCATTGCGCCTTGGTCATTTTTTTGGTGGGCAAGAATATCTTCCAGACCTGTTATATGTGATAATAGGTAAAAGAGTTTGACTATTAAAGAGGTGCTCCCATTACAAGAACCAAACAACCAACAGTGGGAGCCACAAAGAGAATGGAAAAGCAGATCGTGTTGTAACGGAAGCCAACAGCTGGAGGAGTGGAATGGCACTTCCTCAGAAATCAGTCAAGCTATTTGCCAGAGACCCTTAATGCTTCAAACAAGTACTAAAAAGGGCTCAACATCAAAGGTCTGCAAAAGGAGACATTTAAACTGAGTTGACAACAGCAAAACATGTTGGCAACCAGTGCCAACAATGGATATTAATAAATGTCATTAGAGCTACTTTACCATATTTGGTATGTCACTAGGTTGATAGAAATGGCAAAGAATGACATTCGGGGTAAAAACTGAGGGCAACTTCCAATGTTACCCAAAAGCTACATAAACAAGATTCCTAGGAAGCCACATCATAGCGGGTGGTGCTCTGGCAGACGGAATTGCTGGGTGAAAGCTGATGCAAATCATGGCAGAAATCCCCATTGTCTTCTGTGACCATTCAGGGATGCAGGAGTGCAGTTGGAAGTGGTGTCACGGAGCCACTGACCATGAAAGGCCTGTGACCTGGCCTTGGGAAGGCAGAAGGAAGAAAACTCAACTCCACACTAAATGGATTCAGTCAGTTTACAGACTATTAACACTGCTAAACTAGCTTCACTTCTTTCCCCAGAATCTTTAGGTGAAAGTAAACTTTCATGGTTACTGTTACACAAATGAGCCATATGGGTACCTTGATGTAGCATAGCTATCTCACATCTCAGAGATTAATGACCCACCCAAAAATTTTGGGATGTGTACAGAAAAATGTGATAGAGATGGCACCTACTGCAGAAGTGGCGTAGATGCCTTCTGTGTTGAAGGCCACACTAAAACAGGGGCTTGCAGGACCATGTACGTGTGAAAAGTACAGGACAAATACGTTCAGTTTCTCCAAGCACTGGAAACCTTCAAAGAAAAAGTGACCACGAATGACAAGCCTTTAAAAAAAAGACCTTACTGGAAGTTTCTGGAAACTTTAATCACATGCCATCGATACTGCAAACCTGGCACTTACACAAAATATGCTTCAGAGTACTGAGGTGTGCCTACCTGGCTTCTTTTCCAAAGGGATATTGTGACATGAACCATGGCAGTTCATCAACTTGAAAGGGATGACTTCATCACCTTGAAAGAAACACAGGAAACTATGTGACACAGAACACTTCAACTGAGGTACTTATGAGGCAATTTCAAGGTTAGAGGTTAGAAAGAGTCAGAGAACAAGCTGTATAAAAGAACAAATTACAAGTGTTTCTACCAGCTGTTCTGTTGGGAAGATGAACAGTAAGAGCAAGGCATGAAGACTGGTGAGATAGGATGAGTGGACCATGGCAACATCACATGTAAAAACAACCATATTGCAGGAAAAATTTTCTCTAGGATGCATTTGGAATAAAATCTGGAAAAGCAGAGAGGCCATAGACGCCTGACCAAAATATCCTGTGGTAACTTCTGATATGAGTGGGAAAATTCAAAGGCAACAAAATAAACCACTTGCCTAATAGACCTGTCTTCACTGCAGAGGTGGAAGTTTCATTGCAATTTTCTAGTGTGCTTCTAATAAAATCTGCTTCTCAGACTCCTAGGGACCGGAGATATGGAAAACATAATCACAGTGGTTGCCCTGGATAATGCAAGGAACATGCAGAGGGCCTTCAATCTCACGGTGTGGCTTCACAGGGGAAAGTCAGGTTACGCAAAGCTTCGCCCGAGCCACCTGTGTCTGTGAAGTCACATGTATCAGATCACTGGTAGGGGAAAGCCAGCTAGAAATGTGTTTTTTATGTCCATCAGGAGTTTTTGTGGTTACCACAATTCACCACTTCTGAAATAAAATTTACTGAAGGCATTTGATGTCCATTGTGAAAACCACAGCAGAAAAACTCCACATGCAATTGTAGTCCAAAGAGGGGGTTTCCATTTTTTACCATGGTGGATTCAGGCTTCAAGTTCTCTACCCACGAAAGAGGACACATTTTCAGCTGTGGCTTCCATATTGCAGAAAAACATCTTTAGCTGGAAACATATTCTGTGCTGAGTCCCTCAGTATTACTTCTGAGTTTCTCCCTTAATCCTTTGTTTTTCTGCTTTTCTGGGGAGGGGAAAAATTTTTGCTAAGGGTAGGTTGAAAAAAATCAGTGAGAGCAGTGCCCATAGGGGAATGTCAGGCCACAGGAAATTGCCCCAAGCACTCTCCCATCCTGAGCTGCTGCAGCATGGGGATGTCCTGACTTAAATGTCCCTCAGATTATTTGGGTTTTTTTAGTGGGTACTTGTCCAGTGTCCCCTTGAGTCCCTGTTGACCTTCAGTAGTTACTGCTTTGTCACACTCTTGTTTTATGCTTGTACACTGAACACAGCCACCTGCCTTAAGCTTTTGCTTGATTTCTCTATGTGGAGAGTTATAAACCACCCTTTTCAGTAAAGAAAATCCTTGAAGTGGCACAAGGCTCATGGTTTGTAGCTACATTAATTTATAGGAAAGTCCTTGCTGAGGACAAGAAAAATAAAACATTTTAGATTTTCATTTTATCAGATCACTATACCAACAGCATCACTTCCAATTTAGATTCCATACCCCCTAAAGATAGTTATACACTGAACAGAAAGTTACATCCAACAGGATTTATAATTAAATTACATTAAAACATCCCTCATTAATTTTTTTCAGGGTTCTTGGACATTAGCCTCAGACTGCATTTTTCTGAGATGTCCTGGAAGCATCTGTTAGTACTGACCATCTCTTCTCATCTGTAGGCATACAAAGCTCATTCCTAAATCTACCTATGAGAAGCTCCAATATCTCTAGTGACAGCCAGAGTGGGTGTGGGCTGAGCACAGCTGGCTGGCACCACACACTGAACCATCTGCCACCACCTGCACCTCTTCTCTAAGGACAGATTTGAGAATAAGGTTTGGACCAGAGGAAAGGTAGGCCTGGCATTAAATGTAAAAAAGTTAAAAAGGCCAGAACTGCCTGTCATTGCAGACAAGGGACTTTGATCTGAGTTTCTGTTAATAACTAGAGTGGGGCAGATTTTTTGCTCAACCTGATGGAATTTTTAGGATTTCACAATTATTTTGTATCTCAGATCAAGGCAGAAAGTTGAAATAATGGAAGCCAAGACAAATACTCTTCCCCTCTTTCCTTCTGCGTCATGTTTCAGTGTCTTTCACTTTCATTTTCCCTTTTTCTTTTATTTTTTCCTTTAGGAAGAAGTCATGTGTCATCTTTGATCTGCTATCCCTTTCCACTGCCATCCCCCTTCACAGTAATTACCGAACCTCTCACTGTGCCCTCTCACTACCTCCCTAAAATCAGTAGGGCTAAGCTGGTGTAAGGTACTCAACACTCTCCCTCTAACTGCTACTGCAATACCTACCCAGCACAATACAGCAAATGGTTAAAATTTTAAATTTAAAAAAACTTAAATGAGATATTTCAAATGTAGAGAGTCTTTTCTATACATTTCCAGGTAGGAAGGCCTTCCACTGGGTATACTATCATAAACATTCAGTTTGGAAAAAGCTCCGGTTTGTTGGCTGGCTACTTCCCAGGTAAAATGCAGTGTAGCTCCAGAACTGACATTTGTAAGAGAGAAGCAGGAGCCGAGTTTTGCACCCTACAGCACAAGTGACTTTAGAGGAAACTGGCCTTATTTTCCAATGCTGGTTATTCTAGCAAATGAGGTTTAGCACTTTTGAAAGTCAAACCTTTTTATCAGGGACTTAAGCACAGATACTGGATTTATCTTCACGTGCAAATGTTTGTGCCCAGGGTTTTTCTAAAGACACCTACAGGTGCAGCCTTCAATAAGATGGCAGTGGAAGTGTCTGGACTGCTTCTGTTTTTTCTCAGATTATGACTGTGTTATATAGGGTTCTACATTTCTGTAGGCTTCTTCTCAGAGTACCTTTAGGATTTTTCTGGGGTCTGGTATGCCTGTTCTTTATTTATCTCCTTTATTAACTCCTCTGAAAAATTTTCCAGTTGATTTGCTTAAATTTAAATTAACTTTGTTGAGTTTTTTGATGCCCAGTCTCTACAGAAGAGAAAAGGTCAAGCTCATTACTTCTTGTTTTACTTCCACCACCAAAGTACAAAATAGAGTCATGTCTGTGATGAGCTTGCACCTCCCCTACCAAAGCAAGATTTAGTGTCCCACACAAAGTAGTTTTATTAAAAAGATATGTGTTAACCTTAACAGCTTCTGTCATATTCTCTCTTTACTGACACCACAGATGCTGAAGGGTAAACACACCTGCAGGAATAGGAATACTTGACATCAATAAGGACGGTCACCCAAGTGGAGGTGTGCACATTCTGTTGTGATCAAATGACATTTCCTTAACATGTTGCCTCCTTTCTCATTGCTCATTTGCATATGAAGCAGATTGTAAGGGACATTTTACAGGCAGGGAAGAAGTTGTCTTCCTCTTGAAGAATGCTGTTGTGCACTGGTGCCCCTGCTGTGTCATCTAAAGGCCCTGCTCAAGGCCCATGGCATCCTGGTTCTTGGGCCAGGTAAGCATATCAAATCCAAAGTGCCATACCTTAATGTTTGCCCTCATCATATCTCTTTTAATGACAGGACACAGCATTCCAACTAAGACCCCTAGGCTGCAGCTTTTTTTGCTCCAGCAATGGCAGCAGTGGTAGTCAGTTAATGGCATTACTGCAGGAGCTGGCAGGTGTTGTTGCACAAGGGGAGACACAGTGCCAAACAGAGAACAAGCACAGAGCAAAGGCCCTTTTGCCTCTTGGAGACTGCAGCATAGCAGAAAGAGGAATTCTTGGGTAGGTGGAAGGTGGGGAAACAGAAGGAGGGATCTGGCTAGGCAGAGAGAGTATTTGTAGCCAAAACAGCACATGGGCAGTTTAATGCTGTCAGGTTGTCCATGGACAACTGCAAAAAACAGCCAAGCCTCCTTCACCTGCAAACAGCTGCAAAAACAGCTGTACCTCCATACGTTGCCTTGTTATTCTGGCAGCTATCACCTGAGTACACAAAAATTGACCAGCATCAGAAGTCTGCTTAAATCCATTCTTACGCATGCAGAGATGGGAACAACTAAGCAGGGCTGGTACTCAGGGATGTGCTGAACTCCATGAAGCCCCAAGCACTGAACCCCACTCAAAAATATCCCATAGAAAACAGCCATGGTCCTAAAAATTCTTCTGGGCACCTGAATGCACAGCTACCAGGGATGGTCACTGCCCTAGAAAATTTTGCCAATGATAACAGGAACAGCAGTTCAAACAGGCACCTGATTCACTGACGTTTGCTCTGTGAAATCTCACACTGATGCAATTTTGGTTAAATGCACATAGATGGAGTCAACTCACTTCTATTTCAGGTAAATAGCATTTATTTTCCATGGCCACAAATTAGCAGAATCAACCAGCTTCCTCTTTTAGCCCTGCATGATAGGCCCAATAAGCTAATCCAGAAGTAAAAAGTGATTTTTTCAAACTGAGATGGGTAAGTTTTTGTCTCAACCCCATTTCTGCAAGAATCCTAGAAGACTGAAACTGCAACAGGACATAAGCAAAAAGGATGACAGCAAAATTAAAAAAAAGACAGTTATTGGAGATTCAATAAAAAAAGATCTGATTAACTCAAAATTACTTTGTGCAGTGTTTCTAATGGCTTGGCTTAGTGCTGTGACTTAGCAGACAGCATACGAGAACACTTAGCCTTGAATCCTTAGCTCTGGCCCAGATCAGTCCTTCATGCAAAGAAATCCCTCAAAGAAGATTAAATAGAGTGATGGAAGGACAAGGCAAGAGGGTCCCCTTGCCAGACCTCTGTCCTGGTGGATCCCAGCAGGAACACAGAGTGCACGTACCATAGACACCCAGTGTACTGTGTCACTGGCACTGCAGGGCATGTGTAAAACAGCTGGTTCCAGCCTCTGCCAGCTCCTCCACTGTCTTCAAGATGGTCAAAGATGTATTAGAACTCAACACAAGGGTGTTGCACATCCCCTGGCAGTGCAACAAAGTGCACTTCAAACACAAAAGGGAGCTCTGTTTGCATACAGGGATGCAGGGCCGACTGCAACAGTGCACACTCATCTCCTAACTCACCTTTAGTAGGTTTTTAATTTATTTGCTCAGAAGTATTTATTTGCAATTTTAAAATCTCATACTCACAAGGTTTCAGCAATTGAAAAAGCTTTAAACCATTTTCACCTCCCTGTTTCATTCAAATGTTGAAAGAGCAGATACCTTCTATGCATTATTGAACACTGAAGACAAAGACAGAATAAGAAAACAGAGAAGCTAAATCTAAACAAAATATAGTCATTACTGTTCTTACACAGCTCAGAAAGACCCAGACAAAATTGCTCTGTGATACTCAAATTTTGCTGTGTACCGTTTAGAAATCAGAACCTAGGGAAGATCTTTGGCAATGTTTTGTCAGCAGATAAGCTGGCTAAACATTAACCTCTTTTTTTGCAATCCCTAATCACAGGTTTCCATTCATATAGCTGCTCTGTACTCTGAACCTTGAGTTAATGTATCTCTATTTTACAGGAAAGCTTTGCTCACATTGCTTTTGGACTCTGCAGACTTGACAATGTGACCTCCTGCTGCCAGCTCAGGAGGCAACCTGATGATGCCTTTGCTTAGGTCATGTTAGTTAGTGAGTTCATGTCAGGTCCAGTGCTTAAATTGCTAAGAATGACTTGTGGTTCCCAAATGAAGTGCAATATCCTGAAATTAGGATTTTTCTGACTGAGAAGCATGATGATTTGGGACGTCACATTAGATATACAAAAATATTTCCAAATCCCAATGCAGGAGTGCAGCAAGGCTGAAAAAAGTTTCTTGCCTGGAAAAGCAGACCCTGCCATTAGTGTTCTCAAGAATCTTCTTCCATGGAAAAAAACCTAGACATACTGGTGTTTATGGATCATATATCAATGTGGTCTATTTTTTTATGTAAATAAGAGAGAGAAATAAGTTGCCATTTATCAATATTAAGTATTAAAAATGAAATAGAGATAAGGGGCTCAATAGCAGCAGAAATGTTAGATTTGGACTATGAAGACAGAATTCTAATTTTGGTATTTTAGACTGTTTTGTGATTTCTCAGTAGTGTGAAGCTGATGCAGTTAAACTGGTCATGGGACATACTCAGGGTCCAGGGGTCAGAGCAGCTCAGTGGGTCTCTGCTCTGTGGTGGAGCCTGGGCAGCAGAATGTGGTGGGCAGGACTGGAGGATCTGAAGAGGAAGATGCACCTAATAATACTCTCTGTCCATCCTAGCCTGCCTGAATTCTGGGAAAGTTTTGTGGGCAGTGCTGGGCCAGCAAGTCCCACACAATGGAACCATTCCATCCTCCTCTCCCAAATTCTCCAGCTCCTGGACTTGCTAAGTGTGGTGAGGGCTTGGGGGAAGTCTTGCTTGCAGTGTCCTGGATATCTGCCCCTCATGCTTAAGTATACCTCTGCAGACTTGGTCTGTCTCTTCTGTATACTGAGAACCTGGTTTTGAAATGCTTTTCCTCAGCTCCTGCTTAGCCATTTAATTTTCCAGGCAAGAAATATAGCTCAGTCAAAATTCAGCGAACAATTCCTATACCACACAATCCTTCATCACATACTTAACTGTAACTTTAGCTCTGACCTGAAAGGGATGTGAGCACATACTCAACTTGCTGTCCATGCTAAATTATTTTCCTGAGTAAGGACTGACAGAAGGATCAATCCTCAGGCCTTGTCAGATTTTATTTCTTAGAGTTCAGCTGTTTTTGCTGTTGTTTATCCTAAAACCTCCCAACAACAGCACAGCAGCATTACAAGAATTTATTTTGCAACCCAAGGAAAAATCTGTTTTATGTATTCTGCCATAACTCAGTAACAATAGAAGGGATAAAGCCCACTAAAATAATTTATTTCTTGGTGGAAATCAGAGATGAACATTTTCAGCTGAAAAAGTGAATGTTTTTCAGACTCACAAAAGGTGAGAACTCAAGGGTGGTAACTGTGACTGCCTTGTGCTCTTACTGCAGCCTTCATGCAAAAGCTCCTGGTAAATTAGATCATCTCACGTCCAGTTTGAGGCAGTAAAGCCTCTGTAGAGGTTCTTACAGTACTGCAAAGCAGTCTGGTGAATGTAAGACCAGGGATTATATTATATTTATTCTTCCAGCTGCACAGCTCCGAGCATGCTCTGACATTTGACAAGTGAGGGACAGTAGCAGAGTACAGGGTCAAACACAGACCCACACTAAGAACACAACACTAGTGATTGCATTAGCTTTGGATTTGAGTGCAGATAAAGATACCATTTTCTGATTGCATTACAGCTGTGGCCAGGATGAGCTCTACACCAACTCTCAGCAACCACAATCCAAGCCTGAGGATCTAAGTTTTAGGCTCATGCAGTGAAGAGCAGTAACACAGAAGCCCTCCCTCTCTCTCCACATTCTTTATGCATGCACCATGCTGTTGAGGCACAGTGTTTGCTGCAGCTAAGCATCTGTTTTTAAGTATGTGGACTCCTACTCCTGTTCCAGGCATGAATTCTGGCACAACAACCTCAGTCCTGTGTTCCAGGCATGAATTCTGGCACAACAGCCTCAGTCCTGTGCATGCAGGAGGGAGAAGACTCTCAATGTGGAGCTCAACACTGAGCTAATGCCCTTCTCAGCTGCCTTTCCAGCCCTACATGGCACCCCTCCTGAGGCTTTTCCCAGAGGTACTGGAATCCTCCAGTATCCTCCGTCCTGGCCCTACTAAAAGCAGTTATCTCCCAAGCATACTTCCCTTACAGACCTCTAGGAATTCTTCCTACAAACTGTTTTTCCTCACCTAGGTGAATCTGTTTCCCTCCAGGATCTTTCTGTGCTCATTTGAGAGACTGAGAAAATAATGTCATCCTAAGAAGCTATACAAAGCATTACTCATAAATGCCCTGTGACACACTACCCTCACGAGCAGATTTCTTTTACCATTTTTGATGTCAGTTGCAATCTACCTTTCACTTACCTGTGTCCTAGGCTACTGCTATGCAAAGGATTTCCAGCCTGTTGAAGCAAAACCTGATAGCTGTTCAAGACTAAGCAGTATTACCTGATTTTTTAGTGTTTCAAGAATAGTAATATACATTATTCTGCAGCAGTAAAGCCATTATATAATGACCCATCTGTGGAAGAAAAATTCTCGTGAACCTAAATGGGAAAGAGACAACCCACTTTAGCTGTCTATCTCTTCCACACGAAGCAGAAGGGTATGGCTAGATTGCCCAAAACTGCCTCTTCCAGGAAGGCTGGTGAGAAGGAGAAGTCCATGGATGGACCCTGGCTTTCTGGAATGCTGGAATAATGGCTGCATCTCTACAAATGTCTATATCTGTTTAGATTTACCTCTGTGGCCACTGAGGAATAGCAGAACTGTGTAGCATCATGTGCAATTACAGACTTCATCCTTCTCTGTGTGGGAGGAGACAACACAGTTGTCATTAGGTATCTTTTTACCCCAAACTAAGAACTGTACACAACTGACAAATAAACTGCAAAGAAAAAAAAAGGAAAGAAAAAAAAATTAAAAAAAAAAAAAAGGAAAAAAATAAGACTGAAAGAAAGACAAGTGAAAGGGTTTGATGAAGTACTGTCATGGTTGTATAGAACTGAGTGGGTTTTCCTCTGCAGAAGTATGTGAAAAATGTTTGCTGATTTTCTGTGTTGGTGCACTGACCCCTCTGTCTCAATGGATTTTCACAAAGATGTCACGTTTCAGGTGAACCCATATGATATGTTGCTATATGTGCTTATTTTATGTGTGTATGCTATGTACAGCATATATACTGGAGACCATATAATAGATGTTATCTGCTTTAGAGTGGCCAGAATATCCTACTGAAAAACAGCAGTGATGTTTTAGGATATCCAACCTGCTGAGTAAGCCACCAAAAGTGTCTTCCTGCCCTTGCAGCACATGGAGTAAGGATGCACCTTCTCAAGACTGAAGTGGCTCTGCAACTCTTGTTTTCATTGCTGCTTTTTCTACCAGTTTACCTGATTTGAGCCTTTCTCAAGGCAGGAATTGGTGATGATGTGGAGAGCTGCACTGTGAAGTGTCCTCTGAGTTGCCTGTACTTACAGGTGATCACAAGACTTTGGGTTGTTGGTTTCAGCTGGTAATTTTTTTTTTCTTTTGCAATTTCCCTCTTTTGGCTTGTAGGTATGATTTATAGCTTTATTTATTTTTTGTGCAAGAGCAATTATTCATTTCCTTTCTGCATGAAAACTTTTATATGCTCTTTTGTGGCTGCTTTCCCCTTCAGGTGTGCTGTTTCAGATGATATAATACGACCTAACAATAAGAGTTGAAATTGTTGACTGCCGGTCAACAGTTAGAACACCTGGGACAGTAGGGATAGATGGAAGCTGCAGTGCTGATGGGGGAAAGGAGCTGAACAAACAATGCCAATGATGCCCAGCCTGCTGCTGTGAGAGCCAGGTGCACACACAGGGACAGGCAGGACTGTCTCTGAGGGTGCATCTCTCCCTCAATCTCTGTCTTTCCGTGGAGAAGACCTCAGAGTGATTATTTGCAGGACTTGATGAGCCTTCAACTGTTTGAGGAGCTATTCTCTTTAATCAAGAGAAGATGTTAGGACAGGCCCTCAGCACACAAACAGTAAATGATGTTAATCTGCCCTTTGCTTATTTTACACCGAAATGACTACTTTAATTATGTATGTCAAAGACAGACATCCTCCCTCCTATCCAGATCCATATGCACCGCCAGCAACTGCCAGCACTGCCCCTGAAGGTGACTGGTTCACTGAGAATTCTCTTGAAATCGAGTCCCACAAGCTCTCTGCTTTGCCACAAAGCATAAACTCTGATTTATCCTCATGACCATGCACAACTGCAAGTATAACTGACTGTGACAAAAATAACCCCCTAGCACCCAGCCCCAGCTTTTAACTCTATAGCCATTTTTGAAGTGTGAGCCACACATAGGTACAGTTCTGCTGCAGAAAGGTGGGGTTTGGAGCTCAGTGGGTTCTTCTGTGTAAACAGGCTACACAATCCAAAATAGCTGACCATTTTTACCCTTTCCTAAGACAAAGTCCCCAAATACAAAGAGCAAGCAAAAGACATAAAAAGATAGACCTGGAACAGTCTACTGAAGCTGAATTTGTCTCTCATAACTCCAGAAGCATGGCCCTTTCTTATAAGCATATGGAAAAAATCTTTGGACACCAGGAGTTTGAAGTGACTGACTTGAGGTCCTGCCAAATGTGGTCAGTTAATAGTAAGATACTTGAATTGTACAGAATGAATCCACATTTGCGCAATGCAACTCTCCATTCTACTGTTTACAATGCACTTCACAAAACTTGCATTTGCAGAGTCTCCAAGCATGAACAGGAATTCTCTTATTTCCATGGATGAGGAAACTACACCACAGAAAATTTGAATGACTTTTCCTCAGCCATGCAAAGTCAGAAACTGATTGGAGGAACATCTTCCTGTCCTGAACCACCAGATGACATCTGCTTGGGATGAAGAAAACAGGTTGCTTTTTCAATACCAGGTCATAATTGCTCCACCACATGGAAGACTATAAAGCCATTGTTCCTGGTGTTTGTAGACATTAAGGACACCATTTTAAGAGTTTAACAAAATGGGAACTATCATTACGAAAATTCATTCCATTCTCTGTCCTTCTTGGTGCTGGCATTAAAAACGTAATCCTCTGCTCCAGTCTGAAACCATGCCATTTTTGTACTTATTCTTACTCCCTAAGGACTTACCCCATGAGCTCTGTGGACATATTTGCTATTTTTGCTAAATAGTTTTGTGAGAGGTCTTAGATTATTAATGCAGTGATCAGTCCTAACTGTAGGTATATGTGCTTTCAGAGCCTCTCATAAGTAAGGAGGACAGTGTGCCAACTCCTGACAAAGACCAAGATTTAACTAACCAAGTTCATTGATAAACTTAGGGGGACACTGTGCAGAATAGGTGTTATCCTTCTTTCCTGAAGTGCTCAAATTGAGTCAGATTTAAAACAAGGAAAGTGAGGGGAAGTAAAGAAAAAAAATCCCAAACCCATGACCTAAATAAGGAAATAAAGAGAAATTAGTAGGGCAAGGAAAGTTTTAACTAATGCAGGGATCCAGTAGAAAGAAGTTTAATCGATTTTAAAATATTTAAACTAGAAATCTACCATAGGAAATATTTCAGATAATTCATTGCACTAGAAAAGAAACATTACCACAGATATCTGTGAAGGAAAGCTAGAATGATTCAAACCTAGGATGATGAGGAATTCATAGTAGATTTCCTATTATTTTCTGGGACAATACTTCTTATAATTTCCTGGGTCCATCTTTTTTTTCTAATTCTATTGCCAGCTGTTGCCAGCTGCCCTGCAAGCAAACAGAGTGAGCATGCTGGGTGAGGAGACAGAGGCAGACTGGAAGAGACAGAGGCAGACTGGTTGTCAGGAAGATACTGCATGTGAAATGGCACCAGGCAACCAGAGCACCTTCCAGAAGAGAAGAGACAGGAGAAATGCTGCTGGGACACTGCTGTTTTCCTTGGATAAGCTGGCCAGAACTTCACTCTTTCATTTCTGGGACATGCTCTCCTCTTTGTGCTTTGCTTTCATGTCTCATTGAGAGGGGTAAGAAGGAAAACATTTGGACATGGCTTGATTGTAAATAATGTCTTTCATTTATGCACGCAAACAAGAAAAAGAAATTTAGTTGAGGCCCCAAGCTAGTAAAAGGAGCGCCATGCTATATCTTTGTGCAATGCTACATCTATTTACAATGGAACATTTGGTGGAAAATCATCCCAAGACAGTAAAACTTCCTTGGAGGAAGTGTTTTCTTCCCTCTTATGATTTCCTTTAGGATCTTCTAGTCTTGGGGCTATAAGAGGAAAGGCTTTCAATGAAATACAAAATAAATCATCTAATCATAGAGTGGTTTGGGTTGGAATGCACCTTAATGATCAGCTAATTCCAAATCCCCTGTGATGGGCAGGCCTGCCACCCATTAGATCTGGTTAAATTAGAAATAGCTTGTCTGTCAAATGTAATGACATTTGTCTTGTAACCACTGTATTGAGGAGCTTTCCTTGCTTTCTAAAACTCTCTTCTGGGTTCAGCTTTTTGGAGGAATTGAAGTCACTAGGCATGTGCAAAAAGTCATCTACACTTCCCTGAACCTTTTGCTACCCTGTGGCACCTCTGCAGTGTGTTGAGACAGTGAAGAGTGGTTGGCACAAGCAGAATAAGTCTCGTAAGTACGGTACCATAGGATGCCTTTTGTTTGTTTGCTTCCAGATGTGAGGTATTAAATGCATTTTAGGGTTGCCATTACACATTAAACACTCAGCACTCACTGCTCTTCATATGAATCTAATATTCATCTAACACTCTGTTTGGCTCAGGCAAACACTCTGAACAGTCTGAATGAGACAACCTGCTGAATTACAATCTATTCTGATGCTGTAGGAGCAAACTCTTTTGATGTAGAGGCATGTCACAGTGTTGTTTTCTCATCTACTGTATTTGTACTCAGGTATTTTTATTACTTCCATTTGGTCTCTTCTCGAAGTTCACCCTCTTCCTCTTATTTTGGTGCTAATCAGAACTAATGTTTTTCAAAAGTTTATCCTTCAATGCTGTGAACAACTTCTGATTGGAGATGAGTATCAAATCCTATGAGCAAGCAGAAATGTTTTTTAACAGACTGTAGGTAGATGCTAACTTCTGTTAGCATGTTAACATCTTGCAATACTATGATTTATTCTCAGGGGTTTACTTGGCTGTCCAAAGATTTAAGAAAAAATATTTCTCTAGTTGCTTCATAATCCCATTACTCAGAAGTGCTTTGGTGCTGAGCACAATTTATGGAATCAGTCAGGTACAGAAAGTTTTGCCAGGAGACTCCAAGCTCTGGTTCAGGAGAATCACCTTCCTCATGGCAGTGTGGACAAACTGTTGGTATTGCTCTTCATAAGTATTTTCCATTACCTATGGTCGGAGTGGGTTTAACTTATGTGGGTTCACCCTGATTTCTTGCAGCATTTCTCTGATGCATGGCTCTGTTAAAGTGCTGGAATCTGAAAGAAGGGGAAACATATCCTTTTGTGTGTTTACAGTGTGGTCTCCCACATGGGAAGGTCTTCTGCAGTGCCAAGGATGCCTGAAACGTGTATCTGTCATTGACAATGTGCAAAGTCTCTGACATTGTGCTAAGCTGATCTCTGGAGAGAATGGGAAGCACTCAGGGCTGAAAAGAGGATGTAGATGTTGGGACAGCCTGGATTGTGGGAAAGAATTCGACTACTGCAAAGACAGAACTGAAACTTCACCAAGCCTTTGAAACATCCATTTTAGAGGACATGGGGAACATTTGAAGCATGTCTGAATCTGGTAATCTTTTCCATACCTTCTGTTTTATTCTTCTTTTTCATGTTTGAAACTGATTTCTTCTGCAGGAGTGTTCTGGGGACAGCTTGCACTCCAGTGATTGCAGTCCTTGTTGGTATTTAGGTGCTTAAAGTAGGGGGCAACAGTCCTACAATGTACACTTCAACTGTGGAGCAATGAAACAGTTCGTGGCTGAAGGTGGAAGAAGAAGTTAACACACAGAGAGGAAGTATTACTCTGTTGAGTTCTAAGGTGCAAAGGGAATAGTGCTGTATCATACATCTCTTCATTCCCTCTTCCTGTAGAATAAAATGCCCTAACTGTCTCCCTGCTTCTCTTCTTATTGGAAAGTATATAAAGAAGAAGAGCAAATGATTAAAAGAGCCCTGGTGCACTAAACAAATAAATAAAAAACCCAAATCAAAAGAAACAAACAAACAACAACAACCAAAACAAAAATGAAAAAAGCCACCCAAAAATCAAACCAAGCCAAACAAAAAAACCCTGCCAAAACCAACCAAAAAAACCCCCCAAAAAACGCAAACCAAAACCATAACCAAAACCAAACCAAACCCAACCCACAAAAACCAAAACACCCACAAAACTAAAACAAAAAAACAAACAAAAAACCCCCCCAACAACCCAAAAAACCCAGCAATCCAAACAAAATGTAAAAATCCAACACACTAGGACTGTTAGGAGATTTCATGCTGCCTGCCTTAATATGAACACCAATCCTTTCCGAGTACACAGAAGAAGGTTGATTACCTACTTTTTCAAGTAATTACACAAGAAGCTTTTTGGTTTGGCTGTATACTTAGGGTATTTCAATCTTCCTATTCTTAACTGAAAAGAATCATACACAGATCCTGAGAGTTGAATGAAAAAATAAAGGTTGGGGTGATGACCTGGGTTATAAATTAAATTTGGATTACGCAAGAGTGAAAGTCTTGAGAGAAACAGAAAAGCTGAACAAGCATACTGTTTTCAATCAATAAATTTGTTTCTCATAAACACAGTCTTTAATATACTTTTCAATAGAGAGTGATTTCACATAAATGTCCCTCATCCTACTGTTCNAAAACCCTGCCAAAACCAACCAAAAAAACCCCCCAAAAAACGCAAACCAAAACCATAACCAAAACCAAACCAAACCCAACCCACAAAAACCAAAACACCCACAAAACTAAAACAAAAAAACAAACAAAAAACCCCCCCAACAACCCAAAAAACCCAGCAATCCAAACAAAATGTAAAAATCCAACACACTAGGACTGTTAGGAGATTTCATGCTGCCTGCCTTAATATGAACACCAATCCTTTCCGAGTACACAGAAGAAGGTTGATTACCTACTTTTTCAAGTAATTACACAAGAAGCTTTTTGGTTTGGCTGTATACTTAGGGTATTTCAATCTTCCTATTCTTAACTGAAAAGAATCATACACAGATCCTGAGAGTTGAATGAAAAAATAAAGGTTGGGGTGATGACCTGGGTTATAAATTAAATTTGGATTACGCAAGAGTGAAAGTCTTGAGAGAAACAGAAAAGCTGAACAAGCATACTGTTTTCAATCAATAAATTTGTTTCTCATAAACACAGTCTTTAATATACTTTTCAATAGAGAGTGATTTCACATAAATGTCCCTCATCCTACTGTTCCTGTGCTTTATTTAGCAGAAGGTCTAGTCAGCTGTGGTAATGCAGTAATTCATATCCCTTGTCTCTTGAGCCTGATCAAGCCTTTAGCATAGGCACTGAAACCCTCAAAACACAGTTCTTCCCTTCTGCTTGGCCCAGATAGAGTCCTTTCCCATATCATCAGAAAGACGAACTCAGACATTCTTCAGGAGTCTCTGGGCTGTGTTTTCTTTCCCTGCAGCACTTTCAGCAATGCTGATGAGTTAAAGGTTATGTATCTCAGTGAGCCAGTGTAACTAGTGGCAAAAGCCTTCTCCAATAAAAAATTGTCAAGCTGACAATAAGGTGATGCACCTGCTGCCTTGTGAACAATAAAAGATCCTTTCACTCAGTGTCATACATTTCAGACAGAAGACCTTTTTTTAAAATGAAGTAATTAAAATGTAATAATTCCATCATGAAATTTCATTCAGAAATAGTGATGGCCTTAAGACACTTGTGGCTCCTAACCAAGGTGCATAACAGCAAATAACATCTTAATAGCAAAGAGGGTTACAGATCACAGAATTCAGTAGAAAGGTGGAACAGCCTGTGTGTTATCAGGCTGAGAAATTAAAAGGTGAAGTATCTGTAACTGGTAAGGAGTTGGCAGTTAGAGATTTGCCATGTTATTGCAACCTCTCACTGCTTTTAAGATGAGGAACACTTTGATCAGGGGCTTTCAAGATATAATTAATTCATAGGCAAAACTTCTCTCTGAAGGACTACAGGTGGCTTGGGCAGATGGGTGAGGTTTCAGCATATGCTGGGAAGAGGGAAGATGCTTCCTCCACACCAGGTTTAGTTGAGACAGTGCTCTGTCTGAGCTGGGCTGGGGATGGAATGCTCTACCCCAGGTGGAACAGACAGTGAAGGAAGAAGTGGTCTGCAAACAGCTGCATCCATGGAAGAAAAACTGAAAATGAGTATGGAAGTAGGAAAGACTTTCTAGAAGGAAAGCACAGGTTCAGAAGGAGCACAGAAAAATCAAAGAAAGACGTGGGAAAAGGCATGTCTCCCTCAGCACTGGCATCATGAACAGTAAGAGGAGAGAGCTATACAATGAGCTCTGAATAAAGTCCAGGTTTGGTTTGCCAACATCCTGTGTGTAATAACACCCAAATAATTCCATCTTCCCTGTGTTTTTTGCTCCTTCCACTATAGTAATGTCTCTTGCTCCTGGTTTGCTTGTGTCCTGGTTCCAGCCAGGATGTGGTTAATTTTTTGCACTAGCTGTAACGGGGTGTAGGCAGAACACAGAGGTTATTCTACATCATCTCATGTCATTGCCAGGAACAGGGGAAAGGAGCTCTCACTTCCAGAGAGAAGGGGTTCTCTCTAGTCAAGAAAACGTGGTGGAGGGAGCTGTCCAGTATTTTCTATTATTGGGGATGTTTGTCCATGTGAATAACTTATTTTCTTAGAGCCTTTGTTATTNTCTGAATAAAGTCCAGGTTTGGTTTGCCAACATCCTGTGTGTAATAACACCCAAATAATTCCATCTTCCCTGTGTTTTTTGCTCCTTCCACTATAGTAATGTCTCTTGCTCCTGGTTTGCTTGTGTCCTGGTTCCAGCCAGGATGTGGTTAATTTTTTGCACTAGCTGTAACGGGGTGTAGGCAGAACACAGAGGTTATTCTACATCATCTCATGTCATTGCCAGGAACAGGGGAAAGGAGCTCTCACTTCCAGAGAGAAGGGGTTCTCTCTAGTCAAGAAAACGTGGTGGAGGGAGCTGTCCAGTATTTTCTATTATTGGGGATGTTTGTCCATGTGAATAACTTATTTTCTTAGAGCCTTTGTTATTAATATTTTTGCTGTTACTGTTTGTTTTCTTATCTCATTGCTGTTTCCAGTAAATTGTTCTTATCTCAGCCCATGACCTTTGCCTCTTGTACTTCCAATAGGAGCAGCATATGGATGGGAGAGTCTCCATGGGACACCGAACTGGGGAGTACCATTCCTAAGCCACAGCAGCATGGTTCCAGCACAGCAGAGCCTCAGGTCTCCTGGGGCCTCCAGACACCATGGCAGTGCAATATTACCTTACTGAAACAGAAATAATAGAAAGGAGGCCAGGTCCAAGCACAGGCCTGGAAAATGAAGGTTAGTAGAACAGAACGAAAACACAAAATACCCAGACCCTTTTATAGGAAGGAGGGGTGCTCATGGCCTCTGAAATGTCTGGATCGCCTTCTTTTGTCCATCCTTCCCTTCTTGTCACTTCTCTTGTATTGTGCCTTAATTTTATAGTTATCAGCCAACATCCAGCAGCTAAAATCTATGCGTGTAATTCCCAAATAAAACTTGCACATTGCTAAAAACTGCTTCTCTAGCCCTGTTTCCATGGAAATGAAAGCTAACAGCATGACAATAAAGTAGGAGAAAACCATCAAAAGAGAGCAGTTGAATACCTTTATCTTACTTCTGCTTAGTAGTAGCAAGAAGGCTTTTCATCTAGAGCAATTTCCAGTGGTGGATCTCAAAATTCTTTCCAAGAGTAACTACAGCTAGCCTCAAAATGTCCTTGAGGAAATAAATACCCTAATTGTTCATTTCCTAATGAACAAATGGGCTTTTTGGGCTCCCTTCCCACGTCGGTGTGAAAGTCCTTGTTTGAGACTGGGCCTTTCAGACCCTACATAGCAATGTCATATAGCATGTGACATGACAGGACTATAATAACATGCTCAGGAATAGATTCCTATATGCGATACCTGTCTCATCACATCACTTTCCCTCAAGAACAATCTTCTTCCTAGATGCAGAAGGAAGCAAAATGGCCTTTCCTGGCTTTGTGGGAATACAGACTGAAATTATATAACACCAAAAATGACAACAAGTGGGGTATCCGACTTTTATTCCCACCACCATTCTCAGAAGAAAATTATATCAGGGAATAATAAAGCCTTTCAAGCTCCTTTAAAACAATTTCCTATACCATATGCCTGACCTTCTTTCTCCCATTTCCATGGAAACAGAGCAGAAAAAAGGCACTAGAATGGGACAGAGGACAATTATGCCAAATATATGTAATAGTTCTCACTATTAGTTCTCACTGCAATTTCAGGATGGGTGCATTTTAAGGAAGGGGAAAGTTAAAATCTGGTGGATTTCTGAAGGTGGATCACTCACCAATACATATCTTCTGCAGCTAAAAAATCTGTTTTTCTTTATTATTCATATCATGATAAACTTTATTGCACTGATGCAAGAGTGACTGAGCACTGGAACACATGGCCCAGAGAGGCTGTAGAGTCTCCTTCCCTGGAGATATTCAGTACTTTCTGAGCATAGTCCTGAGTAATGTGGCCTAGGGGACTCCACCTGAGCAGGGAGGTTGGTCTAGATGACCTTCAAGGGCTCCTTTCAACTTCAACCATTCTGTCATTGATAAATCTCTTCAGCTTGGTTGTTGGTTGCACCAAATTTGGGCTTGTGGAACAAATGTACTAGAAGAGGCACAAATAAACACCACAGCCTTAAAACAAATCTCAGACACGTTGGAAATAAGCATGTATATCTATTTGTGGGTCCATGCACTTCTGCAATACCTGCGCACTTCTGTGTTTCCATTGGGTCAAGCATGTAGCACTGATTTCATATGCCAAATTCCATATAATTCTCTTTGCTTTCTGGGGTGATACAAATGTTTTATTGGATTATGTTATTCATTCTGGATGATACAACATCAGTTTTCCTGTAGGTATTTGTTTTACTTGTTTTCAATGCAATTTGTGCATCCATCAACAATCCATGGGAGGCAGCAAGCTCTAGATTTTGGCTCCTGGTGCAGAAAGCACTCAACTTCCTCCTTTTTTTGAGTTGAGTTTTTGAGGAGAATCTGGTGATCATGGGTTCACACACACTTGTTTATTTTGTGTCACTTACAATAAGGAAGCAATAAGAAAAATCCAGAGCAGTCAGTAATATACAGTTGTAATATTTTAAATAGATTGAACTAACATTTGGAAAAAAAGAAGGAAAAAGACTTCTAGAGCTTTTTGATATCATCCTGGCATGGACATGGTCCTGCATGTGCATGAGCTCTAACATCTGCATGGTCTGACTGTTGCAGAAGTCTCTTTGGGCTCAGAAAGTGTCTTTGGGCATGTGGGCATCCTTTTGCAGGTTAAACCAGTCAGGATTTTTCCAATGAAACCTTCCTAAATGAGGTATATTCTCCAGAAAAGCATGTGATCTTATACAGAAGGAAGAGGGGGACATGGACTGTTAGGACAGCACCCAACTAAACAGGGCTCACTCTCAGGAAAGGCTCTTTGAGCAAGAAGACCAGGTGGCCTTAAACAAAGATTTCGTAAGATGCTGTAGTTCTTCATTACAGCTGCTTCACAACAATTTAATATTCTCTTCTGTCCTCACTATGGACCATTCAGTCCAAAAATAGAGGAAAAATGCCTTGAGGCAGTAGCAGTCTCCCAAGCCTCTTGTTAAAATACCCAATATTACTCAGAGAAAGAGACTGAGGGATTTCAGTGAGAAAAGGGGAGTTGCTGAGGACATGAGATGGAGAGACTTGGGGAAAGAAGAGTCATTTTAGGCTCTTAAAAAGAAGAGTCTGCTGGCAGGAGGAGGAAGGGAGCAGGACACTGAGTATAGTCTTGCAACATACTCATTGGGAAAATGCAAACAGAGTAAGAGAGAGGGAGCTGCAGTCTGCTTATGGATATTCTGGAAGCAGACAAACAGGCTGATTTAACTGGATAAGTTATTAACCATGAATTACTCTTTCCACCTGGATGATTAAAAAGTCTGTTTATCTTTGTAGCCCATTTTGTATTTCTTCACAGACCTCACAGGTAAATGCAGAGCTGGTTACTTAGGTAAGACATTTTGATAAAGGGACAAGGTAAATTAGTCAACTTGATTACAGTGGCTTCCTGCCCAAGGGCATTTGACAAAGATTACGTTACACAAAGAAATAATTCAGATGTGCCTCTGGAACAACCACATGACTAGCTCTGACCCTTTATAAGAAACCTTGTTAATTGCTTACCTGCAAAATTAAAAGTCTGTATCTCACTTTGGCCTGAATAGAGCCAGCTCAACTCTCCTTGAACTTTACTCAGAAAACTCAAGTAAAGCAGATGTGTCTTTACTGACAAAGCTGAGATGTTTTTGCAAGGTTGATGTGAACTGTAGAGAACTGTTAGGTGATGATGTCCTTTCAGTCCAGCAAAGGAAATCAGGAATTGCTGGCTAATTTATTTATCCCAAGATACTGCACAGAAAGAGAACTGCTGTCCTGAGAAAGCCCTAACTTTGGTATAAGGAAACAGTCAGAGCAAGGTTTCTTAAAAAAAAAAAAAAAAAGGTGCAGCATTAAAATTCAGCTCCTCTTTTTTAAACTGTTAAGGAAAGCTTTGCTTTCTGCCTCAGCTTTTTCCTGTAAGCCAGGTCACCCAGAGCAGTCTGCTTCTTCTGAGAAAGGGAAAATAAAACTTACCTCTTGGTCTGATTGCTGTGGCTATCTGCCTCTAGCCTGCTGCCTGTACCTCTGTGAGGGACAGCTCACCCCAAAACACCTCATCAGATCCAGTTTGTACTCGAGGCTCTCCATGTGGCCTTTCAGCCTGCACATAGCTCATGGTAGTCCTCCTTCCATTATCACAGCTCTCCTGTGCATTGGCCTCCTTTGTTGCTGCACCCCATACTGACTGCAGAATTGAACAGGGAGCTCCCACCACCACCAGTGATAGGATTTTTTAGTTGCTCACCAGAATGTTTTAGCTCTGGTAACAAAGATTCTTCATGTATGAGATGAGGGAGGGTGACTGATGATAGCTCGTCTGCTTCTCAGCCTCCCCACTCCTTACTGTATGCCCATGTTTCAGTTAAATTCTTCTTGTTTCATGGGCCAGCAGTGGTTTCCCAGCCACTTGACTCCCAGCTGTCTTAGGAGGACACTGCAGGGAGTCCAGTACTGCAGGGAGGAAGGCTGCTGTTCACCCTTATGGGCCTTCTTTTCCCTTACTCTTGGTTAATACACAGGTGCAGCACTTACCTTCAGACCTGGGTGGTGATGTCTCTGCTCTGTTTAGGACTTCTTTGCCATGCACAGCTCAGGTCCACTCCTGTGGGGAAGGGGTGTCCTGCAGTGGGTTCTGTGCTGCAGAGTAAGGCTGCTCTTGGCCCACTAGGTCAAATGCAAAATTGTGGATTTGTGCCTTGCACATGATTCTGGGAACCTATGACAGGTCCCTTTCTCAGAAAATTCTCAAACACAAGTTCTGGCTTTCTTCCAAAGACCTGAAACTAATCCACCAAAACATCAAAGGAGACTTAGAGCAGAGTGAGGTATGGTAAAGTTGAAGGTGCTTTTGCTTGACTCTATTTTGGAAGCCATGTGGCTTTTTTCCAGGAAATCTTTTGGGTCTTTTGAGAAAGGAGTTGGCTACTTACAGGGGGACATCCCTGGATCTCAGGATCCCAGGAGCTGTTTTCAGCTGTCTCTTTGTCCCTGAGAGCAGCTCAGTTCTAACCCCTCTATGGTGCAGTGCCTCCAGACTGATGTGGTGCATTTTGGGGTGCTGGGAGGTGCCACCAGGGATCACAGCTATCACTAGGGTGAACGTGGGTATGGGGCCATCTGTCTCCTTAAAGAGACATAACTGCAGCCCTATTACTTTGACCTTTCTGCTTGTGAGCTCAGTATGTACCTTGGAAATGCAGATCAATTTTCCAAATATTACCTTTTGCTTCCAAACATTCATCAGGAATCTTATCAGCAATGCTGAACAGTTTTTGCATTGAGCTAGATTGCCAGAATAGCTAGTTGTGTTGTGACTCAAAAGATCTGGTATCTGTTCCATACTCTGCTACCAAGATCATCTGCAACTGTGAGCAGATCCCTTCTTCTGGCTGTAGTGCAGTGAGGTGAGCTAACAGCAAAGTGAGGGCATCTGATCAGCTAATGTTTCACTTGTTCAGGTGTAGAAATTTTTATGCCCCCACAACATGATAAGAAGTAATGCAGTGAGTGAAAAAAACAGATAAGGTCTGAAAAGTTCCAGCAAAGCACCTCAGAGCACAGAAAAGGAAGACACAACCTTCTAGAAAGTTCCATCCAGTCTTTCAGCTATCTGCAGCCTGTTGAAATATTTTAACATTTATCAGATCAAGCTGATATTTAAATTTGTTTATAAAAAAACTGTATAGTTATATAGTTGCACTTATAAACATAGGTTGCAGTTTTAAGATGGTTTAAAGCTCAATAGTTTATATATGCATATAGTTCTACACAAGCATAACTGGAGAATTACACACACTCTTAGACATATGTATCTGTTTGTTTCTCTTTTAAAGACTGAAGACAATTTCTAATATAATAAGGGTCTTGACTGAAAAAAATAAAGCCAAACACAAAATCAGCTCAGGTCTAACTCTCCACCTTTCTAAATGCAGTAGAAATCAATCTATTCACCAACCTTCATACTGAAGAGACAGAAGACCAACAACAGAATCTTTGTTACCTTAGAAAATCACACCAAAAATCAAGCTTAGACTTCCAAAGACTTTTATAGTGCCCACCTTCTACCATTTGAATAAGAAGAAGTAATTACTTTAAAACAATTTTATAGAAAAAAAATGCTCTATCGATTTTTTTACCTTACTACACTCTAATTTCACTAGGTTATTTACTTTGCATTTCACGTTTGTCTCCAAACCTCTGCCCCTTTAATTTTTACTGTTGAAAACAGCTCATGAAAGAGCCCATTAAAAGTCAGCATAGCCTCAGACTCAGGTTGGATCAGCTCCTCTCTACTTAGCAGCTTTATCTTGGTCTACAAGCAATTTTGAAATGAAGCTTGTCCACCTGGCTGCTCATGACTATACCCATCCTGTGAGCTGATTATGTACAGCTCCTAAAGAGACCTCATGTGTTTCCACATTTTTTGATGCATGTCCTGAGTCTCTCAGCTATTGCTATGTCTATGAAAGTGTCCTTGGCCTCTGAGCCACTGCTGCACCTTTGGTCTGTAGTATGGCCCCAAACATGACATTTCACTTTTGGACAGACTGCCTGATACAGGATTCAGCTTTAAATGAACAACTTCTCAGTTGTCTTTCAGCCAACACAGAGAATTATGGAATTATTAAGTTTAGAAAAGACTACTAAGATCATCAAGTCCTAACATACAATAGACACTATGGCCTTTCCTTACATTTCCCCAAAAATCCACCAAAGAGTACTATGAAAGTTGAGCACATTGAGAAACAAAAAGACATATTCAGAAACAATGAAGAATATGGGAAAAGGGCAAAACTACTAACTGATTATATTGTCCAGTTTTGTTTTGATCCAGAATGTTTATTCCTTCTAATTAATCCTAATTACAGAACTATTTTGCATTACTATCTACATGGGATAATTAAGTTTTTTTCTTATTCTGAAGAAAAATGTGGACATATTACTTGCTGTCACTGAGGAAGCTTATCCAAATTCTTACTCAGATTGTCTGTGAAAGAACCAGAGCTGTTCCCTCAGCTCTCCAACCCTGGACTGCTAGCACATCCTGTCCACACATTTGCAGTAGTGGTCATACAACTGACAGCATTTTGTGGGGACATTCTCACTAAAGAGATCCCCAGTAGAGTTATTTCTTCATTCCATTGAAATTTTTATGGACATAACTCCCAAAAGTAGCCAAAGATGCAGGACTGTTACAGACAGACTGCTTGTCATCTTCATGCACTCCTGAGCACTCTCCTGCCAGGGGCCCCAGCCTGGCTCCAGTGATATTACAGAATATTGAAGGAATTCAACACCTTGTATACAGGACTTGGCCCAAGTAATGTCTTCATTGCCTTTGGATGAAGCAGTTTAAATTGACTTATTTGGAGTATGAAAGACACACTCTAAACAGACTGCCACAGATGACGCAGTAGATATTAGACTAACCATGAAAACTGGGGAAAATTTGGGTTTGGAAGAATTTTATCACTTAAAATAAAAAAAAACCCTTTACATATTCAGGAAACTGTCAGTTTTGTATAGCATTTTTTAGAGAACAGGGACTGAGAGTGCCTATGGCCATTTTCAACAGGTTTATTTTTCTTGTTACTTCTCAAACACAGGAACCAATGCAAAAGTTTCCTCTTAGTCCCACCCACCCTTCCTTTCCTCTCTTCACTCCTCATTCATGATCCTCATTATCAAATACAGTTTGATTTTCCAGAGTTTCTTACTTAGCAGCTACATTTCCAGGGATGGGAAAGTCTTTGCAGCTTTCTGATGTGACCATTTATTAAACTCTGTGTGCTGGCATTGCTTCTGTTTTAGGTAGCTGCTCATATGCTGTGCAGGTACTGGCTTTTGCTCACATCTATATCATTTGTGCACTTTGCTCTGCCTATTTCTCTTCCCTCCCTCTCCTCCAACATCCTGCCTCAACTCCAGTGAACACTGTATAATGACAGAAAACACAGAAGTTATAAATATTTACATCTCACAATCTACTGTGGAACTAAAAGGACCAAACATTTCGCTTATTTTTTCCTGAATCCTATTTCTTTAGGTCTTTCTGCTTTTTAAGTTACTTCTGTAAACTTATAGGGACAAAGATGGCTTTTTAATTCTGGTTTTGCATCTTGTTGATGATAGTGGATTGTGTTCACAACAATGATATAGAAAGTTGTTAGTGAGGTGACAATGGTTACAACATACACAATAGGATGAAAGGAAGTTAAACAGTGCCAGCCTGAAATAAGTGTCATGATTTTTGAAGCCTACTAGTAATCTCTCATACAAGTCACTGGTTGATCAGAACCACCAGAATAAATGAATTATCAGATTTTGTGCACTTCTCAGTGCCTCAGCAGCTATCCTGTCAACTGCACAAAATAAACTTTTGCCTGAAGTTGTTCAGTTACATAAAGAACCATTAACCCATCAGCATGCAGGCTGGAGTAAGGCAAAACAACCATGTGACACCTCATTTTTGAAAGTATGTGTTTCTCTCATTCTTCTTGGCTGTACTACTAGTCCTGGATCTGACAACTTTTTTTCATAATTCAGTTCCAAGGGGGAAAAAAAGCATATTTTTACATCATACAATGCTGAGAATTCCATTGTTATAGTCCTGTTTCTCCTTTTTACAAGAAATCATCTGCTCTGTTTCTGCTTGTGAGCATGCATTTAAATAGGAAAAAACCCCAGTAATATCTAGTTATGGCCTTTCCCATTATCTTCTGGAGGTGTTATAGTTTGGTCTCCCTTTTATTTAGCTATGAGTCCTATAGGGGAAAAATTTCACTATATTTGAAATGTTGTGTGATATTAGATGGATTTAGGACCACAATACTTAGTGAAATAAAGAATATAATATCAGATTATGTAAACAGAGAATGAGGAAGGGGAGTGAGCGCATTTAACTTCGTAAAACAAGTGAAATATCTCAATCATTGTGTGGAATAGCAATCAATAGAATCAGCATGTTGAAGATTAATTTTTGCAGCACAACCTTAGCCTAAATACACTCTCCCTGCTGCTGCAATGTGTATTGGTTGGCCACAGATTCTTCAAAGAAGATGAAACATTGTTCTCCCACAAATTTCACGTTTATTAAAAGATTTCATCTTCTCCTGTGCTATGTTTGCATCACAACACAAATCATCAACTTGCTTTGACCCTGACACCATTTTATAGGCTTAATAACAATAAATCTATGTCCTGAAATAGTTTCTGCAGATTACAGCAATCAATCAAAATTCAGGGAGCCTTAAACCATTAATGTCATTGGCAATGATCCAGCACCCTGGGAATCCATCTAAATCAGCCATCATTACTGAAAATGCTCCTTAAGAGCCTTAAGATAAAGGTAGTATTTGGGGGCATAAATTGCAGTTCTATTTTTATCAGCCACTGAGGGATGATTTTCATGGTGATGTTTTTTGTATCTGTTTAGAACAAGACAAAGCCAGAACAATTCCTTCTTTTGCCTCATGCAGCTCTTTTGGGTTATTGTTACAGAAAAATAGAAGCCAATAGAAAGCAGATTGCTTTGCCTATGTGAAATGTGTTTGTTATGTAAAGGAGTCTCAGGATTTTTGAAGGAAAAGGAAAGGGAAAGAGCTGCTGTCACAAGCCCTTGCTGTGCTTCATGGAGACATTTCTAGTTCAAGGCAATACTCCTAACAGAAGCTGTGCCCATTGTATGGGACTACAGATATCTACAGATTTCGTAATTTCACATTCTGAAGTTTTGTTATGCAGAGAAACAGTGCAAGACTTCAGGACAAAGCAACTTCTTCACTGAGAGATGCATCTACAACTCTTTGTCTCAGGATTTTCTGCAGATGACCACTAGCAAAGTACCTGAAAACCTATCACATAAAATCAATGGCAATTGTGTAACACTGCAGAACTCATACATTTCTCTTTTATTGTTAGAACTGTTTACTTTCTGGTTTGTGCGTTGATTTTTTAAAAATAATTTTCTTTTACCTGTTGTAACGTGATTTTTTTCAATTCAGTTTTCAATTGAAACTCAGCTGTTTCAATTGAGGGATGCTACTGAAAAAGAAGGGCCACATGGAGCAGGGTCTTTTGAAAGTGTCTAAACTGTGTCCTGCTGATTATTTCGCTTCTTGTGCTCTGACAGTTTGCTCCCACTCAACTGTGAGCAAATAATGCATCTCAAACAAATCAATGCAGGCTCTGCGATCAGCATTGTTCTGGGAAGAGCTATCATTTTATGAAGACCTGATGCCCATCACTAGGGAGAATGGATTCAAGGTACCATTGAAGGCTAGGCTGGGCTCACAGGCTTGGACAGAGCTGAGGCAGCCCAGCAGCCCCCAGCTGTCAGTGTCTCAGCAGAGATCCAGACACATGGCTATACAACATGCTCGCAAGTTCAAAGAAAAGATGTCCAAGTCATGTTGTGGAGCACAGGGTTGTTAATCAGCTGGTCAGACTGTCCCTGACAGAAGACATGTCTGAAAAGGGAACAAATTTTTTTCCCTGATGGCCTAATTCATCCACAGGTACAGCTACACTGTTTCCTTGTTCATGACTTGAACTTCCTGAAGAACAGAGCAAACATAAACTGCACGGACAATTTTGAATCTTCATGCCAATGGAAGAAAATAAAAGATCACAGATAAAATCCTGTGTTGGAAACCATGTTGTGTGAGACACAGTGAAAACCACCTTAAATTTTTATCCAATTCAAAGGAAATATATCTACAGACAAGTTTTCAGCTTCCCATTTCATACCTAAAAGTAGAACATGTAAGGGAAAAATGTTCTGGTTCCCTATTTGTAACAAGCACCAAAGTCTGACTTGGTGGCTCCCTGTTTTTACAACTGCTTTAATTCCCTGATAAGAGACCAGATGAGTTTTGCACATGAAATATGACATAGGTATTGTTGTCTAAAAATGGTTCAAACCAAACTTCAAGGTGTCAAGGGGAAGAGATTTCCACAGCTGACCCATCTCCAGTGAGAAATCTCTACACACTCCTCCCAGTAACTGGGTCTGTAAAATACTGGTCCCATCAGAAGCATGACAAGTTTCTCTACTTGAATCTGGATTATAGCTTGTAGAGTCTATAGCTTGTGGAGAAAGAGAGTTGTTGTAAGACAAAAACAAACAAGTATTGTCCTTTCTCACCTGTTCTGTGAGTTAATGGAAGAATAATCTATGAATATCATTACCTAAGAAGCATGCAGCTAAATCTCCTTCTCTGGTTCTTCCCTTAACCTTGTATTTCCTAAAATGGTACACTTGACCTTTTAGATCTTTTAAATTTGATAGCAGTATCTTTTAAAAACAGACAAGGCAATTGTGACCTTGTCAATGTCAAATAATTTTATCTACCATTACATGCCAGTCCTTCTCATTTAACTGATTTACATTTGGGACTGCAGCTCTCCCTGAGCTAGGTGGCTGTTAATGAGGCCTATTGCTGTGGTTGGTGATGCAATGAGCTATAAATGCTACCTTTTATTTTAGCTTTTACTATCCAAGTGAAACCAGTTACAGGAAAAGCTGTTTGGTCAGATGGGTGACAAAACCCTTGAATTGAACAATGCAGCCCATTCTACATCTGAAACTTTGCTATAGACATTGCAGTTAGGCAGCAAAGGTGGGGACTAAAACCCCACAAGTACAAGACTTTGGAGATGGATAGCTGCTACTTTGATGGAGCAGCAGAACAAGAAGCAAAGTTTTGTTAGGTTATTTCTGAGGCAAGTTTTCTAGATGTACTGAATGAAAGCATTCAGCTAAAAAGGAGAGGTACACTAGAAGGAGAAATTTAATTTTTTGGAGTTCATGAAATTCCCCAGTATCACAATTTTGTGGCTGGTCTAGGCTCTATCTCACAGCTGCTGCCCATATGACAGGACAACAGCAGGTTTCTCTAAGATCTTGCTCTTTTACATCTCTGTATATAATACCTATCAGGCTGTATAGGACTTCTTCAGGCTCTGCTGTACAGCTCTACCCAATGGCTGTGAGATCAATATTTGAAGTGGTGCTATGGTGTAGGAATGAGCCATAACAGATCCCCTGACAATGATTAAACCCATGGACCTGGGCAGCAACAGAGCTCAGGGATGTGCCAGGTAATGACCTAATCCTCAACTGAAGGTAGAACTAGCTTCTTTCTGAGTAGTATTTTATCTTCAGCAGAGCAAGCAAAGGCTAAGGAAATTCCTATATGCTACAAACAGGTTTGGAAGACTGAAATCCCTGGTAAATTTTGGGATGAACATTTGAACTCTGAACATCTAACTCTTGACACAGTATCTCTGCTCTCAGAGGAGGGTTATCTTATCTAAAAGAAGTGCTAATTTGCACTGAGTTGTATTTCTATGCAATCTAAACAGGAAGAGGGTATTTCAGAGCTGGGATGTCTGGTGTGTGTGGACTCCCTGTACTAACGAATGTTTACTGTTTCGCTTAATGTTTGACCTTCCAGTTCTGACTGTCTGGTTCTGCAAATCTGAGGGGTTCATCTGTGAACTCTCATCTTTCCCTGCAAATTAAGACACTGATACCATCACAGCAAAGGAAAAAGACGAGCAGGATCACCTGCATGCAGAGTATCCTATGGCACAGACAGTTCTTCTGGCAACTAACTCCTTCTCAGAGATGTCTAACTCTCTTGGTTCTTTAAGAAGCAGCCCAGATTCTGTCACATTGCAGTCTGGTGAAACTACATAAAGGAGATTTGCTGAATTAGTGACAGTGTTTATACTAGAGCAGATAAATTAGATCATAATCTTAGAAATCTACATCTGATTTTTACAAATATGTACATGTATTTAAAAGAGAGTTTATTGCACTTAGTTATAAGCATAGAATGTCTCTAAGAGCTGAACTTTAATTGTTGTATGTATTTCATCCTGTTCTACATTCTCACAGATTTATACCATCAAGAAAGTTAAAAACTCACAGTTGTGGGACACTCCTGAAGATTAATGAAGACCAATCAGTATAGAAAGATCTAGCTTTAAAGTATATATGTCTTTCTAAGTAAGTCAAACATGATCTGTCTGACTTCAGATTAGTTCAATCTTAGCAGATTTCAGCTTCCTCATTTACAAGTTTCACACTCCAGAAGACTTAAAATCGTTCTGTTGCTTCAAAGAGCCTTGGGGGTGTCCCAGCTCTGCTGGTCCCAGTACCAATTGGAAGTTATGCCATAAGGCATGCCTTCCCTTCAAGTGCCCAGCCTAGTCCTGTGTCTAGTGCAGGGTAAGAGGCTCCCTAGGAATATCAAGTATCCTCTGTAGGAGCAGTTAGAGGCGTGAAGTCTTAGGGAACTTGAAATAAAGAGCGCAGATCAGAAATGGCACTGACTGAGCCACCAAACGATTATTCCTGCCTACAGGAACCAGGCCTTTCAGATCTGCTGCAGCTACAAAATAAAGCAATCAAGCCTACAACTTGGCAGGGTGTGTTAAAGAGAAAATTGGAAAGTGGGCAAAAAGCTAAGTATAGTCATGCAAAAATGTGCATGGAAAAAATCTTCAACATTTCTGGAGGCTTTTCTGTTCCTAATCTGCAAACCTAAATCACGTCCTCAGTGAGCTGGTTGTCCCAATACCCTTCTCAGCCCCTCAGATTATTTCCTCACTGGATGAGGACCAGAGAGGAAAAGCAATAGGTGGAGGCAGGCTGGTGATATAGGAGAGAGCAATACTTACACTATTGGCTTTATTGAGAGGATAATTTAAGGATTAATGCTTACTTCTTATTGCTTTTGAGGCCATTTCTGAAGCTGAAGATGAAGGGAAGAATTATTATTTTAATTATTATTCTGCTGAATATTGTAGAGGGGCATTTAATAATTGCCAAACTGTCCATGAGGAGGTGTTTGTTCTCTCCAGATTTCCAGGAGATAAGGCAGGCTATCTGATGTCTGTCTGTTTAAGAGTTCCAAGGGATAGAGAAATTATGTAATGAACACTAGGACTACAGTCCTTTTCCATAAAAAATAAAGAAGATCTTGCATTAAAAAGTTGTTAAAAATGTCTCTGAGTCCTTCATTTCTGTGTAGCTACGTGCTGTCATTCCGATGGGGTCAAGGTGGAGTCTGGATGGGGGAAGAGAAAGTCAAGAATACAAAACAATCCTGTCTGCACAGTTGTAGAGTAATTTTCTACAGTTATAAATTATTTTAAGCATTTCAGCTTGATGTTTTAGTGAGGATCAGTACACCCAAGGCCTAATGAAGCCAGTGGAACAGATTGGTCATAATAGAGAAGCAGCTTTAATCATCTCTTTTTTCATCCACAGTATTCTAGATATAATGGGAAACAACCTCAAGGAGTTACAGCTTTGAAGTGTCTAATAAAGACAATTTTTTTCTTCTTTGAGACAAAATGTCAAGCGGAAGCATCTGTATTGTGAATGACAATTTCTGAGTGCAGTGAGTGAGCAGAGAGCTGACAAATATGTAGTGGAGGTTTCTGAAAACTAGCCATGGCTTTAAGTCACCAGCTGTACATTAAACCTGTATGTGGTCTGACATTATGGGCAGCTCTTAGCAGAAGTGTAACAGAGAAATATATTGCATTCAGTTGTTTCCTCTTTTACAGCTTGCCAACTGCTGTGTAATTCCCAGTGGTGGCAAAAGTCTTTGTACCCCAAGAAGTTAAAAGGATCAGTAGATGCCATCTCTTCTCTGAGGGGACTGAGTCAACAGGTTCACTGCAAATCAGACCCAGGGCAGTGCTGGTAGGGAATGAGAACCTGCTGGTGGGCAGAGGCTGAAAGGTCTACAATCTCCCCAGTCAAAATCACTTCAGGTAGGCTCAGATGCAGTCCTGGGACAATGCAGCAGTTTGGCTCAGTCTAATAGAGAGCTGGACTTGCTGGATAAGGAGTGTCTGATGGAAGTGCCATCCACCCATGGTGATCCTGTGCATGCCAGCTACAAAACAAGTTTTCCATAGTCTTCTGCACTGCAGCATTACAAAGTGTGTCACACTTCACTGGTTGTCTAAGGATATGATTTAAGTTCAAGACTAGAAATCTCACTGGGTAGAGCAAAGAGCAAGTAGCTTTTGCACCACACCCATACGACAGCTATGATAACATTCAAAACGTTCAGGATCTGGCCTGACTATTTTGTTGGGCAGAAAAATCAATCTGCAGAATAAGTTTATCCTTTAATTTTGAACTCTGTTCCTGCTTCCTCAGATATCCTGTTTCAGTATGCTAAAAGGCATAATTTTTCATTCATATTAGCTCAAGCAATGCAACTCATGCAGTTCAAAGACTCTGTTATGCTAAGCTGCAGGCTAATGTGCTCAGAAACTTCTTAGCTGCTCATATTTGGTTGGCAGGGTAGTTAGGCTACAATGCATTGTACACCTTCAAACTTTGCTTTGCTCTTTATGTAGTATAAATAAAACCAAGAAACCATATGGGTATAAAGGTATTCCAAGAGATATAAGCCTCACTGATATGTATGCATGCAGATAGATAGGCATACAATTTCACTATCTGGCTTCTCTAGCAACTTCCCAGTAGCATTCAAAACAGTGATATGAGAGCCCACACAAAAGCTACAGGATAGAAGAGAGATAGCAAAATATTTGCGAGTTTCATCTGTGTACTGCACTGGGCTTTTCAACCACCCTAAGTTAACCTAGCTGCACCTTTTCTACTCTTAAGAATGAAAGACTGATGATCAAAGATACCTCTTCCTTATTGCTGACTTGTGAGGAATGACATTCACCTGACTGAAGAGTCAAGCTAAATCAGATAGTTTTGCTTGAATAAGTTTATACAAGATACACGTTTTGCTATTGATCTTAAAGCACATGGCAGCTTGATGGAAGTAAATTTGTGCAGGGGTTTGCTTCCTGCTTTCTGGTTTCAAACCCCGACTGCGAATCAAGTCTCAGTTTCTGAAGGATTTAGGATCATAAAGGCGTAGAATGGTTGGGATTGGAAGGGATCCTAGAAATTATCCTGTTGCAGCTACCCTGCCGTGGTCAGACAAAACTTTCAGTAGATCAGATTGCTCA